>BLKR01009354.1:0-112991 GCA_011170035.1 Teleogryllus occipitalis
AAACTAAATATGAACTGAAAAGAAACATGTCCTACATAAAGTAAGTTGTCACACAATGATTAATCTTGAAATTATTTTACAGATACAATGGTTATACGAACAATAAATTAGGATGAAGCATTTAACATAAATAAGGTGAAAGCAGCCTATAACAAAAGATTTGTTTAACATTTTATATTTCTAACTTTTTTTTTATTAAGGAATTAGTAGTAAAACCAAAAAACATCCTGAAACTACATTACAATTCTTTGTTTCGAGCCCCCACTGAATTTTCTGTAATAACACAAACAAAAAAAAAAAAAAAAACAACTAAAGAAATTGATTTTCTGCATAGCAACTGGCATTATTTCGATGCTGTATCTTCTCTAAGTAAAAAGTTGCCATTAATCTCAAACTAAATCCATCCTTACAAAATTCAAGGATGACTAATTAACAAACTCGGGGTAAATTTAAAATTATCTACAAATACAGAAAGGAATTTTTCTACTTTAGAAGAATGAAGAAACTCACGAGATTCTGTCCTCCCTGCATGGAAATAAAAGCCAACTTTTGCTGTAATGTTTGCATGTAAGTGTCATAACTATGCTGAAGATGAGGTGTCGCAGGATGGGATGGAGGAGTTCCAATTGTAAGTTCAGTTGGTTGTGAAGTTAACTGCACTAATTTCTGTTGTAGATCAGCTATAGTTTGCGGTCCACTGGAACAAGAAGAAAGAGCATGGAATTTTGAAGACCCCGTTACAGTTGTAAGTGCAACTGCACTGTATGTATTTTAATGCACCAACATTACCTGGCATCTTGTAGCCCTTTATCCAATGAGTTCTGTTGAGACAGTCTAGGATGTGCAGATGAGTCAACTGAAGTATTATCAACAGTTTCCGAGGTGATTTGTTGAGATATTTTCCCTTGCAAGTCACTTACATTCAATTTACTGACCAATGTGTCAACATTATGTCCTTGTGCAAGCACTGCTGCTAGATGTACATTATTCCCTTGGACTAAGCACATCTGATTCATTAGTTTGTTGTTGGCAAAATCATTTACTCCTTGAGGAATATTGGTCAAAATGGAAAGTGGTTGGCTACCTCCTACTGATGAATCGCACACAAAACTTAAACTATCAGGAAGGTTTTCATCACCCCGTTCATGTACCGAATGTTCAGGAAGCAATTGCTCTCTTGAGAACAATTCTCTCTTAGCACCTTCTTCAGTCAAGCCAATCCAGCATTCACTACCAGAGCGATCAGTAAAAACTGACCTAGGAAGCTGATTGATCATGTGAGATGGTAGAGAATTGTTCAAACAGTATGTTACATCAGGCATAGACACTTTCAAAGGACTAGGGCACATTTGAATATTAACTGCCTTTAGTGGTTCTAGTTGTAAATTAACATTATCAACAGGCACTGGTGGACTAACTGGCCCTGTGTGAATGTTAATGCTTATTTCATTATCACCAGTTGAGAGTGTATGCACACAAGGTTGTCTTGGTAGAAAATTCTGTGCAGTTCTAGATATACTTTCAGTACTCAGTATTCCACTAACTATTCCAGAGGTATCGCATACATTTTCCCGATAGATGTCATTGCTTGTGTTAGTTTGTTTAGAACAAGGCAATGTGGATGCAGAGTGACTCATCACATCTGATGTAAAGCTAGCCATACTGTTGTCACTGGTAACTGCATTCGTATTACATTTAGGAATTAAATTATCTCCATTTGAATGCTCAATGTGCATTTTTGGTGGATCAGGCTGACCTGCAGTACTTGGCATAGGAGAAAGAAGTGGAACATCAGGAGGGGTACTGAAAGTTGATGAATTGACAATGTTCCCTGAAATATTGTCTTGTAAAGCAACTGTTATTTTACTAGCATCCCTAATATCTGCCATAGTTGTTAATGAAATATCATGACCAGTTATTGGATCTTGAGAATTATCAACTGAATGAAGAACATAATTTGAAAGATTTTCATTAATCTTTCCAGATTCCATTGAAGCAGAGGTTGTGATGCCAGGTAGGGAAGATACAGAACTTCTGTCTTCATATGGTGAAATGAAACTAGTAGAAACTGGTAGACCACTTGGTTGATAATTATGGTACCTTGAATACTGTAAATTGCTTTCTGCAGAAGTGGTATTAACACCACATTGAACTGTATGGGAATCAAAACCAGTAGACTTTGCAGTAGAAACTACTGTTCCATGGGGTACAGCACTATTTTCAGATTGATGCAGGTCTAAATAAGGCACAGTTGACTCTGAACCACTAGAGTCAGTTGGCATTGACATAGTTAACTTTCGAACATTTGCAGTATTAGATACTTCACCAACAGCTGCAGTAATTTTCATTTCTTGAATTTCATGTTGCGTATAAGAAACCAAGTTCATGTTCTTATGACCATCCCTTTCAATGGATATAGCAGCTCCTGAGTCGTCTTGTGATAATTTTTCCATTCCAGACTGCACAACTGGTAATACATTTTCAAGATCTAAATCTGTAGAAGTTGATACTGTTATTCTCTCCTGAACATTGTCTCCGCTTGTTTGTGCAGATTGATCATGTTCAGATGAACTATAATTATCAATTTGAATAGCTGGAGAATAATAAACATGTACATCATCCTTCATGCTTGGCAAAGATGAGTCTATATTTGAATGAGACAGGAAACTATCAGATGAAAAGCCAGAATCAAGAAATTGTGAAGTTACACTATTTATAGGCTTATTGGATGTAGTTGCCATGGTACCAGCAGTAGTTGATGTTGTAGAATCTGTTGAATCATTAAAAGTGTTGTGTTGTGAAGGTTGCATTATATCTACTACAGTGCTAGACATAAATCCCGCCATTTCAATTGTTGGTTTGTATGTAATACATGTGGTTGTTAAGACACTATTATCACTCATCATATTCGGGCATGAACTTGTAAGAGGGAACATTTCCGAATTTGGTACAGAACTGTTAACGATATTTGATGATGACATCTGAGATGAATCAGAAGTTGTTTGATTTACACACATACTGTTTACACTAAAACCTTCAGAAACAGATGAATCAGTATAATTGATTTGAGGGACAGCATCGTTTGCCACATATGAAGGTGTCACTAATTCCGGAAGAACATTATTCTTTTGCACTTCAATTGATTCAATAATTTTGGTGTCTACCAATTGTGTTTTTTCAGTTAAATCTGCAGAACGAACAGGTGAATCATGAGGAATGGTATCAACACTCTCACAAGAAGAATACTGTTCACATTCAATGAGCTTCTTTGCCGATTCCACTATACTGCCATTTAATGTTTGGGTAGTCGAATCACATCTGCTTGATACATGTCCAATGCTGTCCGAAGTGGCAACTGGAGGTGGAACAGAACTTTTTGTTTCAACCACCGGGCTAACCAGGAATCTAGAAACTTGCCGTACCTTCAAAAGAAAGTAAAAAAAGAAGAAGAAAAAGGAGGAATAAAAAAAGAACAAAACATAAAATTATGATTTATAACATTCAACAACCTTTAGGCTACTGTGAACAATGATTAATTTTTTCATATATTATTTTAAAAACAATGAAAATAAATATACACATTTATTACGGATCATTCAGGACTAACAGGACCACAATCTCAAAGGCATTTTAGATGTTTTAGTTTCAATTTCCTTCCTTATTGAAAATATGCAATGTGGACTTCAATTTTTACTTCTTGATGGTTAATAACTTCAACAGAGCAATTCCAGATTTGCATGCAAACTCCAAGTAGGAAGTAATTTGTTCTTAGGACGTTTTACCGAAAATACTCTTTTGAGGATTAATTCCTTAGAAAATCATAATGCAATTAAGTTAATTATTAAATTCTCCCAAATGACAATAAGAATATGAAAGATGACAAAATACCCACATGTCCACATGTGAAAGACATGTGAAAGATTTCATCAACTAATATCCTCTTTATATGATCAGTTGAGTTTTGATTAATTGCTTCCTTTAAATAAACAAATCTTTTTTTTTAAACCATAATCCTCTCTTCAAGCTTTATAAATACCTTTGCAAATACATTAACTTTTCCTCAAATATTCAAAACTTCACATATGCACTTAAAAAATACCCTTATAAACAATAGTACGGAAACTTGTCGAATTTAACAAAGAAATTTCTCTGCACACCAACATAAAATGAGAAAGAGACAGAGACGTCTCTGTCTCTTTCACTTTATGTAGGTGGGCAGAGAAATTTCTTTGTTAAATTTAACAAGTTTCTGCTTATTAAGGTATTATTTTTAAAGTTAATAATGCAATTAGAGGATGACACCCCCCTCCCCTATGATCATTATCTTTCAGTTCAATGGTGATTATTTTACATTTTACCATATACTTCAAATGGAAATAGGAATATAAAACTAAATGATGGCATTGTTTTTATATTGCTGTTTGGTTTTTTATTGCTGTTTTTTTTATATTGCTGACTTGATTAATACAAACATAATTACTTCAAGAGAGAAATATATGTATTAAAGATTGAAACTCACATGTTTAGACATCTTTAACTTTACATGAAAATGAAATATCTGCACATTTGATTGCAATTCAAGAATACCACAATTCCTGGAAAGGATCATTGACAGCTTTGTCTGATGTTTTCCTACATATTAATGCAAAAATATAGTATTTGGTAAAAATATGTAAATCAACATGGAATTTTTTCCAATATAATTACAGCAGAAAGCATGAATACCATCTATTTAGTTAATAATGAAGTAATTTGGCATAATCCTATTTGTATTTGCATAATATACAAATAATTGCACATTATATATTCTCCACATTGAAATAAATGTAAACGAATCAAAATTTTACTTTAATTAAATTTATGTAAATCCAACAATTTTGAATCAACGAGATTTTATACAAGATTACCTTATGGTCTAAATTTGATTTCAGAATCAAGTTTAGAAAAAAAAAAATATATATATATATATATATATATATATATATATATATTTTTTTTTCATGTAAAGTTCGATTACTAGCAGTGGAAATAAAAATATATATATATATAAAGCTCTGACATAGGCTCATTGTTGTTCAATTGTGTACAAAGCATTTTGGTCCACCATGAGGCCAGGATGTTGATGAGACCAGCACCCTTCCTCCCTACTTCCAACTAAAAAAGTTGTATTGATCTTTCTTCTTTAAGGTAAGCACAACGTTTTAAACATTTGAATCAAGAACCATCTATGTTAACACAAGGCTAATAATTAAAATATATGCACGCACACCCACACACACACAACTGAAGTTTTATAATTCTTTTATTCCATATCAAGTAAACATATTCTTCCAATGTTTCAAGAGTTACTGCACCCCCATCTTCAGGTCTATTGTGATACAAAAAATTTATCTTAATTACTAAATATACAACTAAACAATAAAGTTGAGTTCTCAATTATTACATCTTGTTAATTGTAATAATTGAGAACTCAACTTGAGATACTGTTATATGTTTAGTAATTAAGATAAATTTTTTTGCATCACAACAGTAATTTTTTTCTTTATTGGTGTCAAGTTAATTTTAACTCCCTTTACAAGCTCTCATAATCTACACATGTGTAGAAAACTATGTTTTGTTGGAAGATGTAAACAGACCTGCAGATGGAGGTGCAGTAATTCCTGAAACAATGTTGGAAGAATATGTTACTTGATATGGAACAAGAAATTTACAAAACTTCTCAGTCTAAAATTTTTAAGGGACCTGTTCTAAGAGTAACAGCACAATTGATTTTGCATTTCAAGAAAAAACTGTGAATAAAAAATATCAGTATTAAACTTCATTCTTGGTATTTAATCATTACATAAAACTTTTAAAAACTGCACTAAATGCTGAGGAATTCTATCTTGACCAATTTTCATTAAATTTCCTAAACATAATATTCCAGAAGGGTTTTTTGAACATTTCAGTCAAGTGTTTCACCAACAATTTGATTTTCAATATTAATTTCTTTAAACATACCTGAGGGGCAACATTTAGTGTGGGTCCTGAAGCTGATACTGGGGGTGTAATGCCAGATAGGGGATGTTGATGTAAAACGTGCATAGGACTGCTAGGGCCTGATAATGAGGCTCTCTTCTTGTCTAAAGTCTCTGCAAGCTTGCTAGCAGTGGCTGTCTCATCTCGCTGCAAGTAAAGGACAACAATTAACACCTGTTTACTTACAAAAACTACCATGTAATTAAGTCTACATACTAAAGAAATATTTTGCAACACTTGCCCGTCAGCAAGAAAGGAACTCAAGAAAACTGTAGTTATAAAATTTGAACTTTCAGAAACAAGTTTTGAAACATCAAATGAGCTAGGGAAAATAATTTTAATTATACTTGAATCTATTCAAGCATTATCCTTCAGAAAGTATATTTAAGGTGAGAAAGGCAAAAGCTTCCTGCAGGAATAAGAATATAAATTCAGGAAAAGAAGGAAGGTTTGCTGCAACCTTTAAATTTAATCAAAGTTAAATTTAAATTCAATGTAACGTCAATTTTCAGACAATTTAAAAACATTCCCTGGTTGTGCATTGCCCACATGAACACTGGACTGAGAGAGGGAAAGCATAAAGAGTGGAGGACATTGGGGGTCAAAATAAATCAGCAATGATCAGTCAATCAGCAATCAGCAATGAAATTGGAGACATTTAATTTTTAATCTTAGATGGTTATAGTTTTTCAAACTATTTTCACTCTTGAAAATTCAAATATCCTTATTCTTAAAATTACCATTACATTTTTTAAACTTTCAAAATATATTTTTATTGATGTACTGCAAAAAATAAATAAATACACTAAAATTAGAAAACTGAACATGGGGAGGAGATAGGAGGAGAGAAAACAAGTTCACATCCGCCAGAAAATAAGCACAACAGAACAGTAGAAACTAGTAGAGCTACATCTCATTCTTTCTTATATTATTAGTAATTATTACACAATTTTATAGTATTAACTGTCCAGTGTGAAATTTTCATTTGTTTGAACTTTATTACATCTTTTGTTTTTGTGGCTAGTTATAGGTTTCTTTACTTAGGGATCAACTCACTGGTTTAACACATATTTCTGTGAGTGTTCCCAATCTGCAAAGATAATTGCCCAGGACGAGATTTGAACTCAACTGTACCTCTCATAAATTTTTTGAATTCAAAACTTTTAATGAAAATGGCGCTTGTGCTATAGGATGCAGTGTATTGTACTCTCCAATCTTACAAAACATTTAGAGAAAAATGGGAGCTGTTTATGAGAAAATCTAATTGATAAATTTGTGGGAAACTGTCACAACATGACTCAAAATTAAACAAACAATACTAATATTTTGAGAAAACTGTATATGAAGTGATTGAAATAATATTAATATCTAACCTAATGTTCAATATTGAATGAGAAGCTGCGTAAGAGAAGACCAGCTTCAATGATGAAGGTGTAGGTAAGGCTCGGAAAAATGGAGCTTTTGCAACTTGCAAAATACACTTCACATAAAGTATCCCCAAAAATTAGATGATCAGTTTCAAATTCGCAAGGCTTGGAGTGTGGTCGTACTGATCAAGACATATCCATTTTGGAAAACAATGGCCTATGCTAATATTATTCACATATGGACAGATACATTTCAAAAAAACCTCTTCAGTATCAAGGACTCTCAAAACATGTATTTCTGTTAAAATCTCAATGAATTTTTTCAGTCTTTTTCAACTTTCTATATAAAATGTACACGAGAATGTAAAATAGAACATAAAACAAATATTGTTATAAAAAAGGAATTTTCTCATTCTTCCGTTACAAACACTACCTACATAATGTTATCAGAGACAGTAAAAACACAGAAAAAACAACCAAACCAACAACAACAACAAAAAACAAACATTGGTATTCATCCAAGGAACATCATTCATTAAATACTGAGAAACAGTTAAATGTGAAAATAAACTTAAAAATTTGAATTTTTATTTATGATAGTATTACCTTCTGAACATTTTGAAAAAATAAACATGTCTATTATTGTCCATCAATAAAAGGCATATTTCCCAAGTATGTTGGACAATTAACCCTATTAAAATCCCAAGTTATACCATTCAATTTGTGTACATCCACTTTCACTGAAATGTTCAATAAATCAATAAATAAATAAGGAAGAGAAACGAGACATTGATAGTCACAATAAATTAACTCCATAGGCAGGTTGGGGCACTGTTGTGCTCAATACCTCAAATACAATCCTGTGATATATCCATAAGATATCCATTTGAAAATTCCATTCAAATAAAATTTTAATTCAAACATATTTGACTATAATGAACACATAAATTGATGCTCAAAAGTAAATAAGAATTTAATCTCATAATATTCACAAGTAATCAATACTTTTGATATATGTAATAGCAAAACAAGATATAGTAAAAATGCAAAACAATGAGTAACTAGAAATAAAAAGAATGGATAATAAAATAAAATGGCTATGACCTGGGATTACACCAAGTACATCATTTTTTCATCAAGACTCAAAAGCTGGCGTTTGTAATTTACTATTGCACAAGAAATCACAAATTCTTTATTAAAAAAAAAGCAAGTATAGAAAAATCCCCTTCACGAATACAAAAATTTAGAAAATAGTTAGTCATGCCAACAACAAAGCTCGAGTCATAGCTTTTTAGTGGCATCACATTTGGGTAGCGATTATATTTAACAATTTCCAGCATGGACTTCTTTACTCCCCTTATTTCCTCAGCAAACAACTTTAACATACTTCTTGCTCTGGATTTCTGAGATACACAAAAGAAACACACAGCTCTGTTTTACTTTTTCCGGGTTTAAAGATGGCATTTGAAATTATCACTCAATGTTTGCCATCAAATGAAAATAATAGTTCAGTTAATTTCAAGAAATTCTGACATCAAATCTTGGAAACCAAACTAACCAGATGACATTTTAAACACCACCATCTCCAGATGTTTGGTTTCATTCATTTCAATGATGTAATCTTACAGCACATAGCCAACAAATAATAACGCCATCAGGCCTGAGATTCCATATATTCCTTGAAAAGTAAATTCTGTTGCTTGTGTATCACACTCAAAGTAATTCTATTGCTTGTGTATCATATTCAAAGTAAATTCTATGGCTCAGTGACACTTTTGCGCCTTCATTCTGCAAATGAACTTAAAACTAATAAACATGAACTGGAAAGTTTCCATTTTTTAAATTCTAACTGAATCATTTAAAAATGTAATGGAAATAAAATATTTTTAACACTTTAGCAAGAATAATTCAGAAAAAAATTTTCCATTAAAATTCCTCTCACATAACATGTTCTGTCGTTATGGTACATACACCTGAAATCTTCTACCGATTACAACATGACACGATTATGAATGTTAAGTAAATGACAAAATGGATTACTACTGGGCTCATTACCTTAGAGATTATTTTATCAACACACAGTGCATCTCACACACACAATCATACAAAAATGTACACAGTTTACATGTGCAATCATTGAGCTCATACGCGCACACACATATACATATGCACACACGCATGCATGCATACGTATGTACGAACTCTTATAAATACGCAAGCAACTGAAAAATAGATACCATAAGTGGAAAATGTCAAAAACCCAATACTTCATTATTTGAACTTTTATTGACAAATCTCTTAAATTCTACTGTTTCACCAGGAGCATAGTAATAAAATAAACTTCAAAAAAATTTCATAATTTTTCATAAAAACCAAACTTGAAATGTTTTCTAATGTCTGCCATAAGCCAAGACATTAAATAAAAACTAAATCATTCTATTATCTCAATGAAGTTCTCATTCTCCCACAAAATTTCCAGTCTTATATTGAAATGTATCTGAAATTATTTGAAGAACTGCAAAGAACATTAGTTCATTTCATAATTTATCTCAAATTATTCTTTTGAACTGAAATCTTCATAGAGTACAAATGAAAAACATACAACTGAACTAAACACACAACTGAATACTTTCAATGGTAAAAATTATATTTACTAAAGCTTAATAAGCAACATATAAAATGTCAAAAATAATGTGAAATGCATTTCCAATAAGCAAGAATGTATATTTAAGTTTTGGAGGATTTAACAATATGTATTGTGTATTTTTGACAATTAAACAAGTGGAGCTACTACATCATATACTTTCTCTTATTAATAGTAATGGTTACAAAATAGAATATTACAACATCTATTTTACTAATTGTTCACCCTCATCTTGAAAAACTTTTAATGAAATGACACTCCAAGACAAGTGAAAAAAATGCATATTTTAATTTTTGAAAGTTCAGAAATGTTAATGAAAATGGGACTTTTGCAATCGAATTCAGTGTATTGTTAGCTATACTTACAAAAAATGTTTAAGAAATAAACAAAAAATCTTCCACAAGCTAGGATTCAAGCCTAAGATCTCCAGCTCTTCATGCCAGTACTTTGCCAAGTAAGCCAAGTTGAATAGTATTTGCAATATTTTGAGAAAATTGTTCATGATTGAAAAATGTAATATTGAGGAATAGAATGTTCTAAGAAATAAATTTCTGTCTTTAATTATGTAGTTGGTATAAAGTGTTGAAAAAAATTTTGAACATTTGCAATTGTTTTAAGGAAAATTTCATAATACAGAGGGCATATTATTCAAAGCCTCCCTGTTTGATAAAGGCCATGCCACAAAAGAACATTCTGAAAGATAGACAACAGTTATACTCATTTCATTCTCCACATAGATCTAAATTAGATTTCCTACCTTTAGGACTTGTATGCAATTAGATAAAATACATGGGTCAGCATTTGACACTTCAAATTGTGCCAAGACTGCTACAAATACAACACAAACAAAGGTTTAAAACTAACATTTATGTTAGCATGTCACATCACTTTTACATTTTACAACTCTTCAAAAAATATATCATGCTTGTTTTAATCAATAGTTTTTGCTGTGTTTACTTCAGGTTTTGCTTCTTGAATCCGTGGGTGGGTGGAGACAATGAAATACAGTACTAACAGCTACAATAGCGCATGCCTTCTCATATTATTTGTAACAGTTACTTGCAAAACTTGTGGAACAAAGGGTTGAAGATTGAAAAATTACACACCTTCAATTTTTTTTAATGCAGATGTTTTAATGACAATGGCACTTGAGCCATAAATATTAGTGTATTCTGATCTTTCCTCACCAAATTAAAAAAAAAAAAAAATTGAAGTAATATTTGAGAAATATTGGGGAATTTTGACAAGAGTTATTAAAAAAAAAAAAGTTTACATATTTTTGGAAAATTGCCAGAATGTAACACAAAGCTACACCCATTAATAATAAATCTCACATGAAATAATTTAAAGGTCAAATATCGAAGAATAGATTGCATTATGAAATTAATCATTAAACTTCAATGCATAGCAAGTTAGAAGAAAAAAATTTACTTTCGCAATTACCAAAATTTCAGAGGTTTGAAAACAGACCACTGCCATATTTTTAAACACAGTTTGCTATTGTTCAGAAACAAATATGAATCCATTGGAGAAAATTCTGTAATTCCCTAGGGGTGTAGGGGTGTCGTGTAAAGCCTCCACCAAATTATAATATAGCAAATAAAATTATATATATATATATATATATATATATATATATATACATATATATATACATATATATATACATATATATATACATATATATATACATATATATATACATATATATATACATATATATATATATATATATATATATATATATATATATACATACATATATATATATATATACATATACATATATATATACATACATATATATATACATATATATATATATATATATATATATATATATATATATATATATATATATACATATATATATATATATATATATATACATACATATATATATACATACATATATATATATACATACATATATACATACATATATACATACATATATATATATACATATATATATATATATATATACATATATATATATATATATATATATATATATATATATATATATATATATATATAATATCAATTGGGTCACATCAATCAGAGAATATCAATTTTGGGGAAAATATTTTTAGTACCCTAAAGACGCTAGAGTAGTTCATGAAAGGAGGGACGCTCTGGACAGTGAAAAATTTGGTATCAGAAACCCCTAAAATGTATATTTCTGTCAAAATCTCAACACTGATTTTTTGCACCATTACATAAATTTCTGTTCACTACAATCGCAAGTAAAGAAAAGAAAACTGAAAATGTATGAACAATAAACGCTTCATATGAAAATTTAAAAATCAACTTTACAGTATGAAAAATAACCCAGCATGTAGAAAACACAATCACTCTATTCATATTTCTTACAAAATCCACATTTTTGGACAAATTAATGTCCTCTCTGGAAATTGACATAAATTTACTAGAAAAATTCATTTCAGGTATTCATATTTTTAAAAAGTAATTTATCAGTGAAATGCTGGAGTTCATTGGAATAAAGCATTTATATTTTCAAAAACTAATTTATGTATGAAATGCTGAAGTTCATTGAAATTTTGACATTAACAATCACAAAAATAGATGCCATTATCGTTAAAATAATACAAAATAATTTACTATGCCACGTATATTTATCCTCCACAACCTGCATCAGCCTGACCAACTGATCAATTGTCCCTTGAATGTACAACTAGAATTGCTTTTGCACATTCCAAAAAAGAGGTCATAAAACTCATATCAGAAGGAAAGGATAAAAATAAGTATTTTTGAAATCTCAAAAATGCCTCACAAGATACCTGGTTTTCAAGAAAAGAAATTTTCATTGACAAGTTTTGTTAGTGAACAAAGACAAGTTTTGTTAGTTGCATGGATGTATATGAAGATATGTAATAGGAAATGGTGGAGATATTAGAAAAAGAGCTAGAGCTAACGCAAGGAAAACTTTAGAAATTTGATAATAGATTTGTCTCTCCTTTACAAAATATAGTACATAAAAATTTTTTCTTTGCTCATAAAATCATACATCACTACTTCTTTCATCACTTTTACAAAGATTAAATATCTAGTAACGTTAAAACACGCCCTTTAAGAAACAATTTGGGATACATTATATTGCAAATAGATGCAATTTCAGATCAAAAAGCAAAGAAAGAAGGAAGGAAAGAGGGAAGGAAGGAAAGATTGATTGATTGATTTTTTCGTGTTTCCGGGCGCGTCAACTACTGTGGTCATTAGTCCCGTTAGTGAAGTGCATGTTTTTTCTCGGGAGATGGCGATGATCTTCCCCTGCTGGATGGCGAGATCTGGCGCCGACCTACCGTCAGCTAGTGGGGTTTCCCCCTAACCAAGACTCTCCCACCAGCGGGGCACCGCCCCAGCCGGGACAAGCTCTAAGCTCCCGACCGGTCTCCCAGGATATGTGGTAGTGTAGTGCATGTTAGTGTAAGTGTCTGTGTGTGTAAAGGGAGAGGATAGGACAAGGAATGGGAAGGACAGATCGCGCGCGGTCCGTGGCCCGTTTGGTAGGGTACTGCTCCGGCATTCGCCTGGTGTTGATCGGAGAAACCACGGAAAACTACCGATCAGAGCAGCCGGCCGCTAGAATTCTCCTGCAGACAGCGACTGAATTCGACCTAGCTGAAAAGCTAGTGTCAAAAATCCTGCCGCCGTCAGGACTCGAACCTAGGACCTCCCGGTCAGAGGCGCTGCAGTGACATCAGTTGATGCACTGAGCAACCGCTCCCGGTGGGGAGGAAGGAAAAAATGAGAGAGGGAAGGAAGGAAAGAAAGGGAGAGAGGAAGGAAGGAAGGAAGGAAGGAAGGAAGGAAGGAAGGAAGGAAGGAAAGAAGGAAGGAAAGAAGGAAGGAAGGAAGGAAGGAAGGAAAGAAGGAAGGAAAGAAGGAAGGAAGGAAGGAAGGAAGGAAAGAAGGAAGGAAAGAAGGAAGGAAGGAAGGGAAAGGAAGGAGGAAGAAGGAAGGAAGGAAGGAAGGAAGGAAGGAAGAAGAAGGAAGGGGAAGGAAGGAAGGAAGGAAGGAAGGAAGGAAGGAAAGAAGGAAGGAAGGAAAGAAGGAAGGAAAGAAGGAAGGAAAGAAGGAAAGAAGGAAGGAAGGAAAGAAGGAAGGAAGGAAAGAAGGAAGGAAAGAAGGAAAGAAGGAAGGAAAGAAGGAAGGAAGGAAAGAAGGAAGGAAAGAAAGAAAGAAGGAAGGAAGGAAAGAAAGAAGGAAGGAAGGAAAGAAAGAAGGAAGGAAAGAAAGAAGGAAGGAAGGAAAGAAAGAAGGAAGGAAGGAAAGAAAGAAGGAAGGAAGGAAAGAAGGAAGGAAGGAAAGAAGGAAGGAAGGAAGGAAGGAAGGAAAGAAGGAAGGAAGGAAAGAAGGAAGGAAAGAAGGAAGGAAGAAAAGAAGGAAGGACGAAAGGAAAGAAGGAAGGAAAGAAGGAAGGAAGAAAAGAAGGAAGGAAGGGCAGAAAGAAGGAAAGAGGAAGGACGAAAAAAGAAAAGGAAGAAAAAAAGAAAAGGAAGGAAAAAGAAAAGGAAGGAAGGAAAAAGAAAAGGCAGAAAATGAAAACGAAGAAAAGAGAGGAAGAAGGAAAGAAAGAAAGAAGGAACAAAAGAAAGAAAGAAAGAAGAAAGAAAGAAGGAAGGAACAAAAGAAAGAAAGAAGAAAGAAAGAAAGAAAGTGCAGTTCATACAACAGTAAAATGATTTACTAGCTTATACATACACATACACACAACTGTGTGCAATGACCAGTATAATGTATACTGGCAGAATGGCCCAACAGTCAACTCACACACAACTATATATGTAGGGTAAAAACATACACACATTATTAAGACTGCACATTCCACTCCTGGTGTAAATTGAATTGTAGTTAAAAGCTTTACATCTCAAGCAACACATTTCAACATACCATAACCAAAACAAACAGCTTATAGACACTACAATATATATGCTTTTCCTTAAATGTTGAACATTTAAGAATAAACTGCTATATAGATATTGTACTCACCGAACGATGACGTCGATGACCCTTGTATGAAGCTCTGCGTGAATTCTGCCGAGTTAGTGAAGAATGTCGAACCTACAGGATAGGAGGTTGCCACAACAAATTGTGGAACAGGAAAGTATAAAATAAAATAAAACAGGTAGAAAGAGACTCAAGGAACCAAGGAAAATGAAGGAGAAAAACACCCAAGAAAGAAAGAAAAGAAAGAAAAAAAAAAAAGACAGAAACAAAAATTTGAACAGGTTCCAAAAATTTAGTCCAAATAAGTATCAACAAAATATAATTACAGAACACGAAGGATGGGCAAGATTGAAAGGAGAAAAGGTACAAGAAATGAGAAAAAGAAAAGAAATTTTGAGTACAATCTGATTATCATATCAAAGTGTCAGATCAAAATAAATAATTTGAGAAGTTACATTTGATGATCCTTAATCTTAACAATTAATAATTTTCAAAGCTGAGAACATGCAATGGTTGTTAAGTATTTCCTACCTATAAAATAATTTTCAGTTAAAATACAAAATTCATCAGCCTATCCAAAGAGATTGTAAACAAACACCCAAAAAACTAAGATCGACCAACCACTAATCAACAGACGAAAAAAGACAAATGTGACAGAAATGAGACAAACAATTTGTGATGAAAGATGGTTGAATAGAGAAGCATGAAGAAGAAAGGGAAAGAAGGGAGAGAGGCAGGAGGAAAGAAGGAAGTCAGGGAGAGATGAAAGAAAATAGTGGAGCTACTGGAGAACAGACTTTCAAACTTTTGCAATTTTCCAAAATTCAGAGAGATCAACAAAAATTAGGGCTGCACCAATTGTTTTTTTTATATATTATGCTAGTGCAAAAGGGTTGTGAACCAACAAAAATTTTTTTCTGCACCGAGACTCAAACTCAGGTCCTCCAGGTTATTTGCTGTGAGCTTTACCTCAGAGACATCTTTACACATTATAGAAACACCTTGATTTCGGAAATTGGGCTAACGCTTAAAAATGTACATGTCTCAACCCCCCATGGCAGCGGCAGTGGTGTAACAGCATATTGGGCTGTTATACCCAAGTTTGCAGGTTCAATCCCGATTGAAGCCGTGGATTTTTAAGGGCGAAAAATCCCTCATACGCCTTTCTTCAGAGGGGAAGTAAAGCCGGCTGTCCCAGGTGAATAGATTTACTGCATGTAAAAGATCAAGCCTAAATGAAGCCTCTGAGCTAAATTCAAATTGCCTGTTTCGTCGCCCAAGTAATACCTTCTTTCTCTCCTAGTAGGTGAAAGAAGCATAACGAAATTTGCGTGGTCAGATGGAAGAGCAGGTTTCATGGCCTGAGTCTTGCCACATAAAATAAGGCAATCATTCATTCATTCATTCATTCATTCATTCATTCATTCATTCATTCATTCATTTCCAACAAACAATTTTTGAAAACGATGAAAAGTTAGCCAAAAATTGGACTAGTAGCATATTTTTAACCATTCTTTATTGCATATGAGGAGAAAATTTAATGAAAAATTTGAAGCATGGTTTTTTTTCTTAACAATTTTTTCAGAAATTGCATAAATTTCAGACACAAATTATGTGAAATCTACTCATTTTATCAAAAAATTGTACATGACCTTTTCTAAAGAAATGTTTTTCAAAACAGATTTTGTTTAAGGCAAAAACCACTATCTTCAATTTTATAGTTATGAAATATTAACTTTTTTGAAGATTTTGAAAAATACAGAGTTTACCAAAAGCAGGTCTAGAACCATATTTTTTACTGTCCCTTGATACATATGAAAAGAAAATTTAAAGAAACAAATTGGAGCAGTTTTGAAGAAAAATTGATTAAAAAATTAAAAATTGCCTATATTTCGCACAAAATCACATAAAAAACACAGATGTTTTTGAAAAATTAAACATGACCTTATTTCAAGATTGTCTTTAAGGAATAGATTTCATCCTTCGAAATTGTAGTTGCAGAAAGACACCCCAAAAAATTGCACTTTCACAGTTTTCAAAAAATTAGGTATTTCAGAAAACACGAGACCTGCGCCATTCTTTTAAGAGTCCTTTAGGCTATATGAGGGAAAAGTTAAATAAAAATAAATTTAAAAAAATTGGGGCCATTTTTCAGAAAATTTTGAAAATGTTTTTGAGGCTTCATGTAAAGAACCCTCAAAAATCAAAATATCTGTTTCAAACTTGCAAAGGCTAGAGTTAATTCAGATTGATCACGCAATAACAATTTTGGACTGGACAAATCGGCTGAATGGTTTAGGCACTAGAGTTAACCACAAATGGACAGACAGACATTTTGCCATCAATCGATTTTTTGGTATCAAGGTACCCACAAAACATGAATTTTGGCTATTATTGAAAAATTGGACACAATCTTATTTAATGATCCGTCTTTGAAGAACAGATTCCAAAAGGAAAAAAAATCTGTCTATCTTTGATATTATAATTGTAGGAAGACGCTGAAAACTTTTGCAATTGTTGAAAATTCAGAAAGTTAATTGAAAATGAAGGCATTCTTTTAAGCATCTTTTGCATTATCCGAGGACAAGTTGAATCAAAAAATTTGGAGTCATTTTTAAGAAAATTTTGAAAGTGATTTGAGACTTCATGGAAACCCTCAACAAAGATTCAAAAATCAAAATATCAGTTTCATACTAGCAGAGCCTTGAGTTCAGCCACATCGATCATGGCATATTAATTTTGGAGATGATGTCTCAACAGTTTAAGTGCTAGCTTGCATTGACCACAGACAGACGTTTTGCCACCAACCAATTTTTCGATATCAAGGATCCACAAGACATGCATTCTAATTATACATGTCAGAAGTAATTTATTACATATGGGAATACAGTTTATCCACTTCTCTGATACCAAAGTCCCTCAATACGAACTGTTTTGCTGAAAACTTGCCTATTTTTGCCATAGCATTACAATATTTTGTCTTAATTACATGGTATGGCGACAAAGTAAAAAGAAGGGATAAAGGACAGAAGAGGGATTGGAATGGAGAGGGGGAGAGGGAGGAAGGAGAGGTTGATAGGAGATAGTGGAGAGACAAATGGAGAAAGAGTGGGTGGAGTGTGAGGGAGGGACAGGAGAAAGGTTGAAGGAAGGATGGGAGGGGGAAGGATTGGCAGGGAAGGGGGGGGGAGGGTGAGTGTGATGAAGGAACAGTGAGTCAGGTAGGGTGTCTGGTGGGACAATGGGTTGAGGTAGAAGGTGTGGAGTGGGCAAGTAGGTAGGCAAGGCTGACACAAAGGCTGGAAGGAAAGGAAAAATGGAAGAGAGGGAAAGAAGTCAGCGAGGAAAATAAAGAGAAAGAATGGAAGGGGGGAGGCTGAGAAAGAGTGAAGGTTGGAAGGGGAGGTGAGCAAGAGAAGAGTGAGAAATGGTTAGAATTTGTTTTAAAACATCACTGCTGAACAAAAATCACCAAAGAAAGAACACAAAAAGGAGAAGTAAATGGGGGAAAAACTACCCTTGAGAAGTAGAAGTTAGTATAGCTATATTATATGGGCAATAAAAAATTCAAGAAATTAATTACTAATAAGGAAGTGAAAAACTCAGTAAATGTAAGCAACCAATAGTGCAAAATAATAATTAATTTCAATTTCTGAAGAACTTAAAAAAGAATAACACAAACTTTTCATTTTGAAAACGGCATTTAGTCAATTCTCTTACTTTCTCTGTCTGATTCATACTCCCCCCTCAAAAAGTGTAAATAAGAATTAAATCGAAATAATTTAAATAATAATGACCTTCTCTAATCTCTTCTAAACAACTGGAACTTTCCCAGGGTGACTTAAATACTTATCACTAAAAACCTCTTTTATATACTTATTTAACATAAAAAAAAAAATAGTTATAAGCTACAAATGACATACAATGGGAAGAAGTGTATTTTGACGCAAAAATTCTTAAATTCTTGGATCCCTACACTAACCCATACACAAGTTGATTTCTGAATACAGGTGGAAATGAATGTTTTTTGGGAAGAAAGTATTCGCTCTTATGTAATAAAAACTATTGCACAAGGAAATCAACTACAGATTTTGGTTATTATCCTTCATCACACCCTTCATGAAGGCATCGACTTACTGCCACAAGAATATGGAGAACGACAATTTAAATCACTATATTCACCATTGAACTATAAAACATGCACAGATGATGAAGTTATATTTATGTCCAGAAGCAAAATTAGAGGCCATCTCACCCTTAGTTCTTATGGCTTCTTCTATTCTATAGCATTCAAATATTAACTAATACATATCAAGTATCACTGTTAAACTCAATATTACTTTCCTCTTTCCTCTTGGAATAGTCTCTAATTGTATAGAAACAATTAGGCAGCATAAAAGATTGTACTTGGCAATTAAACTTGTGTATCAATTTTAATCATTTTATGTCGTCTGGTTGTAAAATAATGTGTCTGTATTGTATGTCAATTCTTTGTAGTGAGCTGTTGATACTGACACCTACTCAATATGATTTCTATGTCAAATGTTATAGTAATAGACATTTGTAGTTGTTGAAAACGTGTTCCCATCATTGAGTAACTCATTTTTGACAAAAACACCAGATTCGTACATCAAAAGCGGAAATGATGGAAATCCTATCTTAAGAAAGAGAGGCTTTCAAGAATCACATGGGTGAGATGAGCTTGTTATTTTACAATACTTTTCTGTAATCTAAAAGTCTGGGAGTTGTAGAATATGTTTTCCTAGAATATTATGGCACATCTCAGGTGGGATTAAACATTCACGAAATATACACATGCAGTATGAAAGCTGACTGAGTTTGAAAGAATTCTGAACACCTAGCATTATGAGCTTAATTTTGTGTTCAATTCATTTAAATGGACGTTCTATTTGAGGTTTGACTGAATTGAGAGGCCTAAAAATTTTGTTGCCTTAACATTAGTCAATGGTACACCATTAATTTTCAATGGAGTTCAGAATTATGTTCCCTTCGACTGAATTGAGGAATTTCACTGAATTGACATTCCCTTTGAATTGAGAAACCCAAAAATTTTGTTACCTTCACATCAGTCAATTGCATATCATTCATATTCAATAGAACTAACAACTTTTTATTTGAAATGGAAAACTGCATTGAAAACATTTTCCTTTCATTTACTTTTTTTTTATAACAAAACCAATTTGAAACATCTAATATTGTACTATTTGAATTGTTGAGGGTGTATTGTTTTCATACAGTAGGAAGAGAAAAGGGCCTAAAAATTGAACCTGCAGAATCCCTTGTACAATTGGCAATAAATTGGAGAAGTGAGTAATGTGCAATTTTCCAGTAAAGAATTTCTACTCTCCAAGATCATAATTCAAGGTATGAACATAACCAATCTTTAGCAATATTATAATTTCATACAAAGGTAATTTTGAAAGGAATTTGTTGTAATCAACACTAAAAGCTTTTGAAAAATCTAAAAATAATCCAATAGGTACTTCATTGCAATCCACAGATGAAGCAACATCTTCAAGAAAAAAAAAAAAGAAAAGGATATTTCCATTAGTTTTGATTTTCTAAACCAAGTTGGCAATCTGAAAATGCTTCGTAATTTCTGAGAGAGATTTTTATTCATATGTAATAAAGTCTAATATTTTTGAAAAAACTCTCAAAAGAGAAATTGGCAGATAACTTCAAATTTAATTTTGGTACCTTTTCGAAGAGCGACTTAATCTTAACTGTTTCAAAAATAACTGGAAATGTTCTTGTGCTTAAGAATGCAATAAATATGCGTGATCATAGATGTATATTCGAAAGTGCACAAGTCTGTAACAAACATCTGGAAATTCGTCTAAATCATCCAAATATATATTTTATTTATTTATTTTGCCAATTATTTTGATAATTTTGTAGGAAGAAGTTTTGAGAACACTCATTACGTCAAACATTTAGTGGAATCATTCAATGCTGAATTTTGTGGCTTAAGAGCCGTTGGGAGATCAGACAGAATTCTCGAAAAATATTGGATAACGAGACCAGCCCTGTTGCTGGATACAAAGTTTCTAGTTAATGTGGTCATATTTTTTAATATATTCCACGTTCCTTTTCTGTTGCCATTTGAATTTAAAATACCCTGATTATGATTGTTGAAATACCCTGTGTTTTATGATTTTGGCCAGCATAAACTTTTCTTAACCCTTATCCGGACAACCGGGGTCCACTGGAAAAAGCAGCAAATTTTTCAATTTTCAAGCAAAGAGCAAAATTTTCAATTTTTCACGTGAAAAGTATGAAAGGTGTTGGGATACTTTTTTGTGACTTTGTGTGCTATGGTGTTTTTTATTTCTACCCCCAACCATTTTACAACTGCGTTACTGAACAAGAAATAAAAAAATCTTTATCTTTTTTCAGCCGCAACCAGGCAAGCAGGGTCCATTAGACCCAGATCTCTTAATCCACGTGTAATATTGCGTTTTCTGGTTTTGTTTGGACGATTACTTGACAGATGCTTTGTGTCCGAGGGACGAACGGATGTCTGGTTGGGCAACGTCATTTCATCAGGATGTTATCTGAGACTAAGTATAAGCACTTCTATGAATGATGCCTTTGTAAACAGTGTTGTTGCAGGTTAGTATGTAGCGGAATAGTAAGGGTCAGAAGAGTGAGTTTTTGAACTCATGTGAGGTCCAGGTTTTGTGGGAAAACTGCACTAAGACAGGTATGTTGCTGGCCCTTACTGAATGTTAGAAAACATGATATCATACAATAACTTATTGTTGATATTGCAAAGGATTTGGTTCATACATAAAATGTAAGGAGAGAGTCAAACGGGATTTAATAACACATTTTGCCTGTCAATCACACACATTATCAAGGAAGAAGCAGCTCCCACAACTCAGAAAATTTATAACAATGCCAAAAAAGATGTCATTTGTGCCTTTGGAAATGAAGTGGGAAACAAAAACATGTAGCATCTGTTCAAAGCCTACCAGTAATGAACATATGTAGATAAGCAGTGTGTGCGATTTGTAATAAAGGGAAATAATGTTTAAAAATAAAATGTTGTTAAATTAAACATATTAGAACATTCTGTTTTATTATCCATGTCCAAAAACTACTGAAATCATAATCCCAATGCAGTCACTCCTGGATACGCTGGAGCATGCTTGCCTGATTGCGTCATTAAAACTGGTTGCCCAGAAAAGGGTTAACAATGAAATGTATTTTTGAAAGTGGAGGTGGAAATCATCTTATATGTCATGATGCTTAAAAATGAAATACAGAATTCTTTTGGATTTACAAGTTTTGTTTAGATGTTTTAAACCCTTATGTTATCCAAGCATTGCTTCTCCGTGAAATGTTTAAATTTCTATTTTAAAGAAGAAAGCATGTATTAAAGTAAAACGTGTGTGTTAGAAAAAAATTAATTATATTTGCAGAGAAACCAATTAAAATGTATTCTTTACTTCACTGGGGTCATTTCAAGCATGCAAGCTCCATCAAGCTGAATGGTCCCACTGAAGTAAAGATTAACATTTTGAGTTAACACATTCTCGCACAAAGATCTTTTGGGGTTAATGCATTTTGATCAGTTGCTCCTCATTTAACATTTGAAACAAGAGAACTGTAAAACACGATTCCTGCAGCAAGTGGTCTATGAATAATTTTAATTTACTTTTGGTCAACAAGCTACAGATGTGTAATATTTATTGTGTCGGGGCTCTCATTTCTTGTCAAGGTACAAATTTGTGCATCGTGGTCATTGTATCCTGTCTTCCATTGCAATTCCATACTTAGTAGTGGTTTTATTAATTATTATTTGATCAATTGCCTTCTTTGAATTAAATGTGGTCCACATAGGTAAATTTATTGTAAAATCTAAACTGAAGGAATTAATGTAATTGAGAAACTGCAAGTTTCAGAATGGAATGATACAATGCCATAATTCTTAAGACCCAATATCATTTGAGAAGAAAATTAAAAAATTGTATTCAAAAGTACATAATAAAAATTGTCACACAACATAATATTAAAACTACAGTGAAACTTCACTTATATGTTTTTCAGGGTACTGAAGAGAGAAAATTTTTAAGTGACAAAAAAGCACAACTAATATTCCATATTATGAGAAAACAAAAAATTCAGAATTTTTATACCGACGCATTTCACTCTTGGACCTACTTGCAGAAACTGCTACCAATGCTATTTTTTACTTATTTAGTCACAGAACATTAGAATCTGCATGTGATGTATGGGGAGAAGTACCATCTGCGCACATGTTTCTGATCTCCAGAATCTCTCCCCAACATGTTCACTATAAATAGTTGAATGACGAATAAAAGTTTTAAAAAAGGGAAGTTGGCAACTTCTGAAAACCAGACATTTTTGCTGTCAAGTTACAGAAAATTTATTTGCATCTGTAAACAAATTGTAGATTTTTTTTTATTGCTAACAAAATAGTAACACCCCTTGCTCTACTCCTACCGCTATTAGCAGAGGGTGAGGTCAACAAAACGTGCACATAGTGAAACTACATTTATGTCCAGAAGCAAAACAGTGGGCCATTTCAGCATTGATCAGCATGGATCAGGGAATCTGGACAGAAACCTGATCAAGACCAGAAGCTGTACATTAATTGTTACTTAGAAGACAAGTAGGCACAACGCAGAGTGGAAAAGATAGCACTGATATTCGCACTTTATGCAGCCAGTCCTTTAATGATTGTGTAGGCTTCCATGGCCACAGTTTGTATGATCTAGGCTATCAGAGACAAGTTGTGTCTCTATCTGGGTGGTTGATGTTTGTGTGTACGCTCTGAGGAAGGATACAATATGCTGGCAAAAACTTCAACCACCGCAACAGAGATGGAGTTCATCCTTAATAGCCTAGATGATATAGTCATTATAAATCTCTCATTTCCTCAAGTTTCAAGATTTCCTTTAAATGTGCCAATTTTTATTGTGCAATGTTTGTGAACATTATGCAAAGCTGAACTGGATGACACTAACACCCATATTTTTTTATCCTGAAGTTTTGTTCAAAATTCCAAAATGGAGAGTTGAAATCTGTTGAAACACTGCACAGCAATGAAATTAAACAACCTGAGTGCTGAATTCAATACAAAAATTCCTTGGGCTCCTCTAAGATAATGCAAACATTTTTACTTATTGGTCACTTATATCATTTGGATGTTCTATGGTCTTAAAGGTACTTTTATTATGAACACATAAGCATGAAAATCCACATTCAAGACACATATCTGAAATAATTTGTCATGGGAAGTATAGGAATTTATCTGGCACTTATAAAAACCAACATAAAAGTATGAAACATATAAATGTAGTTTCACTGTATATGCCTTTTGGTGTGAATTATCAATTCAAAATTTTTTTTTGAGATTAACATCTGAATGTTGGAAACTTAATACATTCAAAATTCATATATCTGTTCATTCCCCCTCCCCAACCCTTATTTGTACTTTGTTATTGCCCTTTTGTTATAACCCTTGTTTGTTATTATAATGGAAATTCATTACACATGAATTTTTTGGACTCGTTCTTGCACTGTTTATTGCAGTGATTGGGTGGAATTACATACCAGTCAATATAGCAAACAAATACAAAACAAATTCACCAATAAAATAAAAACAGAAGAGTTCTGCAAAAGCAATAACAGTGAAAATAAATTTTATATGCCGAATAATTTTCTCTGCATAAATACAATTATCAGTACGTGAATTAGTACTCTTCGTTTCTTCACGTATAACACACGTAAGAAAATTAAACATTATTCACAAACAAAATAACACAAACTGATTATGTGTAAACAACATAGTAAATACAACTCACCCTAGACTGAGTGTCAGTATGGTCTCGCTCCCTATCCCTTGCTTTTCGGTTTGCAGTTTCTGTTGTAGCTGTCTCTATTACAGGTACACGACCAGGATTTTCTTTAAGTTGTTTCACCACATCATTAATAAGTTCAATAAACACATCTGAGTAATGCTCTGGTAACAAATTCTCAGATACCTACAAATATATAAATTCACATCAGTCAATACTGCAAAAACCTCCATTAAAACTAAGAAAAAAATTCTTAAAGGAGAAATTTATATTTAATTTCTATGCAATTAAGGAAGTCTTTCGCATTAACAAATTCTCCTCATCAGCACACACATCGTACCCCAGCTCAATACCATAGTATTAATATCAATACAAACATTTTAAATATACTTACCAGATTATTTGCTATATCCTGAGGAACAATGTCTGCAGTGTGACACTTGAAAGTTACAGTCTTGTATTTCCCAGTTTCTAATTGAAAATCTATTTCAGAACCATTGTTTCCAACAGAAAGTACTGATAATTTAGGACCACGTTCTGTAGTAGTCTTAGAGCGACGCTTTGTCGTGCTTCTTTTGGCACGTCTCTCACCACTTTCTGTACTTCCACTTTCAGATGAAGTTCTGGTCAACAAAAGTTAATAACCAATGTTTGCAAAATAACTTATTCACACAAACAAAAAAATTACTTACATATCCTTTGCAGCGAGATTGCTAGTTGGATCTTTAAAATCAAGTGATTGCTGAGTCGGCATCTTTCTCGGTGACATTGGGGGTGTCTGCACAGGAAAAATTCAATGATCACTTTCTGAATAAACTTGAGTTACAAAAAAAGTTCACCTAAAACTTATTTCATAAAGGTCTTTAGTTTCGTTTTAAGAAGATGATAAATCTGAAATGTTATTTCAATACTATTTACTAATATATTGCTTGTGTTTCAAATTGTCTGCATTTTTCTCATAACATTTCAATACTCTTTCAATTTAAGTATAATATTAACATGTGCACACACACACACCCACAAAGTATTTCACAGATATTCACAACAAAGAATGTTGCAAAAGAGGTAGTATAAGATGAGTTCAACAAACCTGTAATACAAAAACGAGTCAGCAGTTATTTCAATATCTCAATATAAATACTTGATGTTACAAATCTGATTAAAAGAAAAGCTGCATTTTCTTTGTGAGTCTTTGAGAGTTATACTATACCCATGTCTGGACTTATTTTGTTTAAAGGTTTCTCTCCGTCATTTATACTATAATTTTTTCAACACCCTCCAACACAGATAGTCAGATACTTACTTTGAAATACGTGTTTTGTATAGAATGGAAATAAACTAGTATTAAGCATGCACCATTTACATGCACAATTTAAAGTCAAATAAGATAAGCTACTCAGCAGAAGAGATTAGAAAATTTGTACATAGTCTGGAGAACTAACAATTACTCTTTTTTCAACCTGGCTTACACAGATTAGATTCACTGCTACTTTTCAACCTTTTCAACATTGAATACAACAAACAACAGAACATGAGATGTTATCTGTTACAGAAACATAACATATATCTTGCAGCAACTGCAGGAAAATGACAAAAAAAGCACACATGCAACGTGTTCCGGACCACACATAATAACAGGAACGGGCACTTGGTGACAAACACACATAAATGCATTTTGAAGACAACAACAATTACAGTAAATGCTCTACAACAAGTAGAATTCAAGTGTCATTATACTAAGAAAGTATTTATAAGATTAGAACCACCACCATCACCATAAATAGACTTCTTCCCAATCATTCTAGAAGAAGTAGATAAGTCACAACAAGTACACAAGAAACAGAAAGGTGCCAAAGTCTAATTAATGAAAAACACAGGACTTTCACGCTGAAAAGTAAAAATAAAAAGAAGAGAAATATTGAGGGAAAAACTTCACAATAACTGTACACCAAGAAACAATGCTATTCCAAATAAATCAATCGAGGCAGTTCTGTAACTATTCTCCATCTTGCAGGTTCATAACACTGTAGTTCCAAATGGATTTCAAGTGACACTAGAACAGAAAAAATTCTGTAAAAACTTTGTTTTTCTAATCAAAAGCAAGGAAAAATAGGACAAAGTAAATTCAGTAGTCAGTTAAATATGATGACAATATCTGGCCCAAGTCACTCTTCCTGCCACTTGACATATTGATCTATCATTATAAATTAAAAATTCTCAATATCATTTAAGTTAATTACAGTTGGATATCTTTAACGGAGAAAAATAAATTATCATCAGGCACGTACAAAGTCTTGAAGTATACAAAGTATGCTTAACTTGATATACACAAAACATGAACACACAACAAGAGATGAAAAGATGCCCGAATTTGAGATATGGACACTGCAATTTCCCTTCTACTAAACAATTTAAAACAGAAAAATAATAATGATGATGGTGATGATAATAATAATAATAATAATAATAATAATAATAATAATAATAATAATAATAATAAATCACAATTTCAACATCGCTAACTTTGGACAGAAATAAATATGCTGAAATAAATATATTTGTAATTACAGCAAGTTATATATAACCTCAACAGCTTCTAAAATCATGATTCATTCGAACAATAATTTAAATGTAAGCTGAAGATAATCAGTGCAATACTTTTCACTGGATGTAAATGACTGACCAAGCTTCCAAAAGCATTGTTTCCACATCATTCATTTCAATGACAGATTATTTTAAAAAATAATGAAAGAATCCCTTCACTCTTCAAAAAAGTTCATAATGAAATAATACCTGAAAGGGCAAATCTGGCAAATGAAATGCACATTGTATAACCATTAAATAAATATATTCTACGAATGTTTGAAATTTCACGATTAAAAAGAGGTATACACCCTAAAATTTTATTTAAATTAGAATATGTTATTTTTCAAAATTAATTCTAATTAGTTTTTTTAATGCATCCACACTGAAAATACTTTTGATTTGAGTTATAATGTTAACTTGACATTCTTAAGTGATATCTTTTTATATTCTCCAAGAACTTTCATGAAATTATCCCTGTGCATTGTTCACATAAAGTATTATTATCTTTTCTATACTCTATTGATATTCAATGAAAATATGTATTTCATTCAAAATAAACAGATTTCAATTTCTTTAACTATGTAATCAGCTGTCTTGAATAGGAACAAAATTTACAAAAATCCAATCTAATATAAAAGTAATATCTAAACAAAGATACATTCACATGAACATGAAAAAACTACAATAAAGACCTATATAAGAGTAAATGTCCATAAGCCTGTAATTCATTTTCCATTACAAACACCTTTTCCTATTCTTATATTTTTTAACTAATAGAATATTAATTCCAATTATTTATCCATAGGCAATTGCCTGTTTGACACATAATACAACAGATTGTTTAAGGTAACAAGAGATATAAATATTATTGTCAGAACAAGACAGTACAGTTCTATTTGGAAGTTATAGCAAGTCCTTGACATGTTCATATTTTTGAAGAGAATTATTAAATTATAATATTGGGCAGTTGTTCAATTACAAGCCTTGACATAAAACAATGAGCCACAATCATGAATCAATTAATATCGATTACTGAACTTCTCAAGAAACAATCTCTAATTTGACAAATAAGACTGCTGGTCCTAAAAGTCTGCCTATTCTATCCCATGTCACAAACACAGAAAGAAAACTGGCAAAAAAACTGGTTAAGACCAATGAGATAAATGCCTTGTTAAGAGAATAAAATATTAAAAATATACAAAACAAAAAGCCACAAAAGGTGGTTAGGGGGTTGACAGTAAAGAAACCAAATTGAAGACAGACAAAAGTCGATTGATAAGGAGACACGCCCATGCCCCCCCCCCCACCCACACACACACGCACCCTCCACCTAAAAAACAAACACACACACACTCATTAGTCTGTAAATACATAAATAATAAACTTTTAGTATGAATTGACACTGAAAAAACATTTTCAACTAAAATCCAAAATTGGGGTTGTATAGGTGCAACAATGGTCTCATTTCAAAATTAAATTAATTCTATAACAAAATTATGCAAATTAATATTTTCTATCATCAACAATTAAGCATCCTTCTGCCAAGACTCGAGAAGCTATTAAATACTTTCCTCTATTTAATGTAACATAATTTTGTTGTATTAATTCAAAATAATTATCCAATAAAATAAGAATGTTTGCGATTGTCAATGATGTCATGTGATTTGCAATTATAACTAATGAATCTTGATATCAAATATGATTAAGTTACTCCTAATTTTATAACACTGTCGATCTTAGTATAATGCTTAGTACCATCAAACCATGCCCTATTGTGTTGCAAATGGCACGAGATGTTATCTGATAGTTCATTGAATTTTTTTTACATAAATAAATATATCAACAGAATATATATACTGCTGATACTTGCCATCCTCCCTTGAAATTTGATTTATTTTTGCCTATTGACAAATCTAGATACATAAATTTTTCCTTTTGCAACCAATCTACACATCATAATTGATGAAATTAATTATCAGTTAACTCAAATTGATTGGTTCTTTGATTATCTGATTACAATAATCAAATGTAAATTTGTGTAATGTTTTTTTATTCTAAACTTTATGATATTATTTATACTAATGGGGCTTTTAATTTCCGTTATTTCTTGTCAATATCCTTGTTGGTTTTCCAGACATAATTAGTCAAATTAAGTTGAAGGATAAGATGCTTAACATCTTAAAATTACAAAGTGTGATGATCTTTGTGAGGCTGAGGTACTACTTTGTGCCACCATTAAGAGAAATATCAGGGCTCTGTACAAAAGCTATAAATGACACAAAGGATGACCCAACAAAAAAATCCATCACTTTTCTGGTCGGGATCTTTGGGGAAGGTCAAATTTACACGCATCTCTAAACATTTAACATTTAATGAAAATGGTTCCTCTGGTTCTAAAGCTATTGTTGATAAGTTTGCTCCTCATTTTGATGTCATTTTCTTCATTGGATCCATTGCACACGTTGTACAGAAATGGTGTTGAGACACTTTATGGCAATGTTACTTATGCTGACAGTGAATTTATTAAACACAGACTCAAAAACATGCCAGATGAATTAACATCTGGCTTAGATGAAGCTCCATCAACTCTCCTCAAGGAAGGTTATCTTCCCCTTGCTTTTCTGCTAAAAATTATTTTAAAACGGTATTTTTACTAGTATTATTCCTAATGGGTGGAAGCATGCTAAGATGATGAGAATGGATTAAGAAGATGGGATGACTGAAAACTATTATACTATTTCCATTCTAACAAACTTCTCTTAAGATTTAGAGAATCATATTTAAGATGTGTGTCTATTCATTCCTCCTCACATTTCAGACAATCAGCACAAGATCTACTAATACAAATGTCACTTTTATGCAATTACCACGTAACTATTTGAGTTTGATTGAAACATAAATGGAGTCTTGTGTAAATATGGTCTACTATGGACATCACAAGTTGTATCCATTTTATCCAAATTCTGGTGTACCATGAGGTTCAAATTTGGGTCCTATGTTATTTGCTGTTACTATTAATGATGTTGATGCCAATCTTATTTGTTTTGTCTTTATTTATGCTGATATCCAATTGTTTTTACCTGTCAATACTGTGAGAGATTGTAATAACTTGTAGCAGAACCTTTATGTTTTTGTTAAATGGTGCTTGTAAAACAAACTTTTTATTTTATCCCAACAAGTGCCAGATAATGTGTTCTTTCAAATCAACTTATATTTCAATATAATTATAATTTATTTGGCATTGTTCTAGAATGGGTTAAAAAAATAAAATTAAATTAAATTAAAAAAAGGTGTTTTCTTTGATCATCAGCTTACACGTTTAAACTGCACATTGAACATGTCATCACATCAGCTAATTGATCATTTGGATTTCTCTTGAGAACTGGCAGAAGTCTCAAGACTATTAAAGCACTTCAAATCGTCTCTCCTGAGAGAATTGGTTTAATTATGTCACTTGAAAACTTGTGGGAATTCCGATTTGGTGTTGTTGACGTTCTTATGAGAAGAAATAAAAGAGATCATCTTCGTCAACATATTAGCTTTATTAAGATAGCCGGCTTTCGACGGCTTTGCCGTCATGGTCAGTCTCGCTGCTTTCGTCAAATGTCGGTCGTCTGTGCCGAACTATATAAACTATGTAGTTAGGCACAGTCGACCGACTTTTGCCAAAAGCAGCGAGACTGACGATGACGGCAAAGCCGTCGACAGCCGGCTATCTTAATAAAGCTAATATGTTGATGAAGATGACCTCTTTTATTTCTTCTCACTTGAAAAATGCCAGGAACGATTTGCTAAATTCGTTTTGCTAAGATTTTTAAAAACTGGTAGTTATCTACCTTGTGGAATCAATAATGAATACCTCTATAACAAGTTTACGCTTGACAGCCTTGATAGTAGAAGAAAAATGCAAAAAAATGTAATTATTTTTTTAATTAAAACTACCCTAGGAAGTGTACATTTACTCTATTGGATGTCTCAAGTTTCATTTTTGATTCTGCAGTACTATTTTCGTTCCTTCAAGGTTTTTGTAATCCTGAATCTAACAATTTGTATGTGCACAAATCTAGTTTATTTAAAATTATGGAGTTTAACAATTTTTTATCTCATTGTGATTTGAATTTAGATGTATCTGTTGACACCATGAACTCCCTTGTTGGGTATATTATACATTATGTTAACGGCTGTTTCTGAAATTGAATTGTAATTCAGATAGTCTTTTAATGAGGTAACCTGCTGGACTTTGTAATGTAAAATAAAATAAAATATACAGTGACTACATTACGCAAGTTGCACAAAAATTCATTTCCAAACATCCATATAAGTAGAAGACAAATTGTGGAACATAATGGAGTTGGAGACAATTCTGGGGCAAATTGGTAATTGAAAGTGACAAAGGAGCTAAAAATGGCAATTCATAACTATATAGTTAAACATTAACAGTAATAAATTTAGAAATGCAACTTGTCAAGAAAGCGATATATTAATGCATTCACATTGAACAGAAATGCTCATCAATTGACAATATCAAAGACTAAGAAACTTTAGCCCTGCAAAGTGGTTGAAAAATATCTAACATAACGTGGCAAATAACAGAAACTTAACTGGAAGAACTACAGAATCCAAATGAAAGACAAATATTTTGTAATTCTTAATGAATTAAGATTATTTAAAAAATTCTGACAAGCAAATCACAAAAGATGCATCAATCTAGAAATCACATTTCTCACTGTAACAAATATGTATGGAAATTTACTTGAAAGATTGCAGAATAGTACACTGGTTCTCTAACGGTATGCTTACGTGGGAAATTACGTGGATGTACTGTGAAAATAATCCAATAAGATAAATACTAATACTATAATACTCTTAAGACCATACAATTGTATTTCAAGCTGACCAATTAAAAATGATCTCAGAACAATTCTGTGGTGAATAGGAAAAGGAAGTTGAGTCAAGAAAACAAAGAATGTGTTTTGCACGAATACCATTGTAAATATTTCTCATTTATTTTCCTGGAAAAGGAGTTAAGAATAACATACATAAAGTCAAATATCTTAAATTATGGATATGTAACATTCACTTGATTATCTCTGATTTTGCAAAAGATATTAAACTTCACATCCTTCTCCTCGAAAGTAGATGCTAAGAAACTGAACTCCCTTTTCCAGTCCACCATACATTTATAATATTTTTAAAATTTTTAAAAATAGGCGAGGCGTGTGACAGCAGCGGGGGAGGTGACGGAGGCGAGGCGTGTGACTGCTGCGGGGGAGGAGATTGAGTCAACGCGAGAGACGACCGCAGCGGGGGAGGAGACGGCAATGACAGTGGCGCAGGAACCCCGGAAGCACGCACGGGCCCTGAACGCTGATTTTCAGGTGAGGAGAGACTTCACTAGATTGTTGCAGGTGAACTGTCATAGTATCATGAATAAGGAAACCGAACTTTGGAATTTAATTGAAGTATGTGATCCTGATATCGTGGTAGGAACAGTCTTGGCTTTCGAACGCGGTAGCAAACCCGGAAATTTTTCGTTCAGACTACATTATGTTTAGGAGAGATCGCGAAACCAGAGGCGGTGGAGTTTTTATTTGCGTGAAAAACACTTTTAATATCAGATCAAATTGGGTTGATAAAGAATTTGAAATGACGGGTGTAGAAATTTTCTGTTCAGGAAGTATCTTAGAAATGATTGCTTGCTATTGTCCACCGGGCAATAATTGTGAAATTTTACGCCCTCTACGAAAGAACAAAAAATATAAATAGCAGTCATGTAGTCATTGCCGGAGACTTAAATCTCCAATACACAAATTGGAAAGGGAAGGTTTGCGAAGGGAAAGTACAACTAGTCAACAGACCTGTTTGGGGCAGCGGATTAGCACGGTAGTAGACCGGCCCACCCCACAGGACAAGCTTCTGGACATTTGTCTAATTAGACCGAAATACTTATTCTAGTCTTGTGATGATTTAGAAGGTATAAGTGATCATAAAATCATTTTAGCTGATTTTCAGTTAAGTATTTCAAGGAAAAGTATTGCCACCGGTATTCTCATGAGGGAATACAAGAAAGCGAATGTACAAGGGTTTCAAAATAACTTAAGAGAATGGTATGGCGAGTTTCTTAGTTTAGGAAGAGGAATGGAAGAAATATGGAGAGCGTTTAAAAATATTCTAGTAAATGCTGGAGGTACCAAGTAAATTGTTAAAAACAAACTGCGATCCGGAATATTATAATGCGAAGATTAGACGATTGAAAAGAAAAACCAGAGAAGCATTTAGAGACAGACACCGTAATGAAAAGCGTATGAAATTATTTAGAAATTATTCAAAAGCTTTAAAAAAGCAGAGAAACGTCATTGAAATCATATTCTTGATCGGAAGGCAGTAATAATTGGTCGGTATTTTTTAGTATGTTCGTAGAAGGAAGGGAAGTAAAGATAATGTTCCAGTTGTTTGTGTTAATAATTCGCCAATAACGGCCGACAGAGAAAAAGCGAAAGCTTTTAATGAGTAACTCGGTTTTCAAGCAGAAATCAACGCAGTCAGATAGAAGTGCTTTTCATATTGATGTAAATACTTTACAGAAAATAATAAAATTAATGAAGAGAGGGAAATCATGAGGCCCAGATTCTATTTCCACGGACATCATTAAAGTAGGTGGAGAGGCAATTATACCATATTTAATTAGGTTATTTAATGTATCTATAAACAACGCTTGCGTTCTGGAAGATTAGAAGCTGGCTCTCGTACCTATTTTTAAAAGTGCCAACAAGACAATACTTAGTAATTATAGTCCGGTAAGTCTTACATCAGTGGTATGCAAGCTTATAGAACATCTAATTTCTAGCTACATCAGGAAAGAATGGGAGGTCAAGGAGTGGCTTTATAAGGGTCAGCATGGTTACAGGAATGGTTTCTTGTGCGAAAGTCAGCTAGTCTCACTGTTACAGGATCTAGCCAACGTAGTTGATGAAGGTGGTAGGGTGGACGCGATAGTAATTGATTTTGCCAAAGCTTTTGATGTTGTTCCACACGATCGTCTTATAAAGAAATCAGTGGCGGCTCATTCGCACGTTTGCATGTGCACACCCAAATTAATTCGGTGCCATCTCTCTTAAACATCTCTTCACAAGAGGGTCCTCTCAGAACATTTATGAAACATGGTATTTCACAATACGCGCCGTTCGGAAGCTGTGATTGCCAGTCCGACCGGCTTTCTTTCGTGAAATCCTGCCGGAGCACACTCGGGAGAATGCGACCGAGGAAACGGCGTCCTTGGCTGCTGCGGGGCCGCAGGGGAGGGAGGGGGAACAACGGTGGCTTGTGGAGGGCTTGAGCACTCCGCCCGCGATGCGTGTTCTACGACGCCGGCGCAGTGGCGATCCCAGGATGTGCCTTGATATGTCTCAAAGACGTAACACTCGGCTAGCAAATGTTTTTAACAGAAATAAGTGTGGCATTGAACGAAGAAAGCGTGAGATATCTCTCCACTTAAATGAGCTTTCGCACTCTATTCTCTAGCATTTTAAAGTGAGTTGCAATTACAAAACCATTCCAAAGTATTCAAACTCCAAGTGTATTTTGTAAACGTATGTACGTTACATAAGCTACGTTTCAATGTGTTTTGAGAAACCGAAATCAGAGAGTTTGTTTCTCTGTCAAGGGTGTTTGTGCAACTAACAATGAATAGCGCTGAAAATATGAAATGCAAGAAATCAATGATTTCAATGAAAAAGCCACAGAAAAATTTGCTGAAAAGAAACAATGGAATGGAACTGTTCAACATGCTATCAGACTTCATAAGATAATATGTGTTTAATTATCATTATTTATGTCGATGAGTGTAAATGCATGCATGTAATGTCTGTGTGTGTGTGGTGGGTGAGAGAGAGGGGGAGAGAAAGGGGGAGATGGGAGAGAGAGAGTGGGAGCAAGGGAGAAAGAAGAGAAACATTGCACACCCTAATGGCATGGCCAAGAGTCGCCACAGAAAGAAATTAATAGATTCGGGTTTAGACACTAGAGTGGTAGCATGGATAAACTAACTACTTCATGACAGGAAACAGAAGGTCCCAATCGAAAGTTACTTATCAACCTCTAGAAACGTCACATCAGGAATTCCACAAGGGAGTGTCATCGGGCCACTGTTTCTTACTTTCGTGAATGATTTGCCGACAAATTTAGCTTCAAATGTACGACTCTTTTCAGAGGACTGCATAATTTATAGGATTATTAACTCAGAGAAGGACGAGAATATTTTGCAGCGAGACTTAGACAAATTACACATCTGGGTGGAAAAAAACGGTTTGGAAATAAACAGTTCAAAGAGCAAGTCCATCACGTATGTTAGGGGTCGAAGTTACAACGAAACCACATATTAAATGAATAATAATGTTATACCTCAAGTCAAGTCTTGCAAGTATTTAGGAATACAGCTAGATAGTAAATTGAGCTGGGAAAATCAAGTAAATTTCGTTCTAGGGAAAGCCTAGAGATCTTTGCATTTTGTTATGCAGATTCTGAAAAAGAACACAGTGAGAGCCAAAGAGCTAGCATATGTGGCATTAGTGCGATCCATATTAGAATATGGTGTGATTGTTGATTTTGTATGTTGGGAGTCACTCGAAAGAATGAAGTCACGTCTCTATGCTATGTATAAAGCGTACACAGTCGGCCATGCCTATGTATAAAGCGTACACACACGTTTCGAGCATGGAAAGAAATTCAAAGTCGATTAGGGAAACCTACAAATTCTGGCAGAGCAGATCACATGCACAAAGTTCAGACAAGAATTCAGAAAACAGACATTGGGAAATATTCATTCGCGAATCAAACTATTAGAGACTGGAATGGTTTGCCTGTGACAATCTTGGATCCCTCTCCTCAAAGTCTGAGCAAATTTAAAAATAAATTAGATTCGTAGATGTTGATAAGTGTTTTATATCTTTAATATTATTAAATAACTAGTCTGTGTAAAGTATGTATTGTTGTTGTTATTATTATTATTATTATTATTATTATTATTATTATTATTAATTATGTGCAGTTGCGAGTAGTGGAGCATTGTGAAGTTGAGAGAAATGAATGTAAGAAACACATTAAAACTCAGTGTGGTGAAGTGTAGTGAAGTGTGTTGAGGTGGAGTGCTAAAATGCTTGTTCGGTAAAATGTGCATGTTAATTTGTAAATTTTATAAAATTTTGTACATTAAGTTCTGTGACGTTAAGTAAGTGTATTCTGCCATCAAGTTCTCAAACTTATTTGCAGAGTTAGTAATAAATTTAATCTAATTGGAAATGTGAGCTTGCACTGAAATGTGATGTTTTGCACAGTAATCCAACACAGAGAGGAATTTTCCACAACACATCTGAACATCCATCTGCTCACAAACACATGGCATTCCATGACATGATTCATAGACTTGTCAGCCTCCCCCTATCACTAGACAATTTCCAAAAGAAACACACACTATAAAATGTATAGCTAGTATACTAATGGATACAGTACCAGTCTCATTGACAACATACTATGCCACAAATTAAATAAGAAAAAGCTGAGAACATTCTCAAGCCTCATCTTGAAACATTCAAAATTTATTTGTATACTGTTGTTTGGAGAAATATCACAAGTAGTTGCTCACAAATTCTTCACAAATGTGATTTTCACATTTCCTTTACCATGCACAAATTGTGATGAAGTCAGGGATTTATGAACTACACTGCCACAATTCCGAAGCTAAATACATAGATAGGTCAGATCAGCAGCCACAATTAAAGAACATTTATGTGCATGGAAACACAATACAAACAGATTGCACTTCGCTACACATCTCATACACACAGGTAACACTTTTCACCCCAACTCAGACGACATTAAAATTCATGAAATAGAAAATAAATTCTGGAACTGGAGTGCTTTAGAAATTTTTCACATTTTTCAATCCAAATAGAAATCTAAAACTCTCCTCAGTGAACAAACCAACCTCCCTGTATCCCGTCTGCTAATCATTTTACATACTCGTCCCCCACAAACTGAATCTCCTACCTTCTGAGACATTTCCAAGATGACACGAACCAGACCTCTTCTGACCCCTTACCTGCTGACCCAGAAACATATTTAAACCCTGTTTCAAATTTCCCATTGCTCACTGTTTTACTTGTTGAAATTTTATTTGATATTGTTTTTAAAAATGTATCTATGTTAATTTCATTATTTATAATAATTGTATAATTTGTATTATGTTCTTGTTTATTATTTTTTAAGATTTTGTATTTATTTTTTAATTTCTAGACTGATGATAATGGCAAAGCCGCTGATAGGCAGCTCTCTCAACAAATCTCAGTTGACAAAGATGACTTCCATTATTTCATACTTGAATAATGTTAATAACACCTCATCGCAGGAATGGGGGGAATTGTAGATAAATACTTCTGTAATATTCGTCATCTACAGGAGAAAGTTGTTCAGGTCTTTTATATTTGAAGAGAGAGGGAAGTCTGAAAATTTCACATAAGTCATACAAATGGTTGAAGACTAATATAGGCAGAACATTTGATGTTTTAATGTAGACAGGTTTGCTTATACAATGCATGTTTGCTGAAATGTTTGCCATGGCAAAAGTGTGGAAAAAGATTCGAGAACCACTGGAACAACGAGTAAAACAATACTGAACCGAAAACCCTCGTAAAAGATTATTCTAAATGACCAAAGAATTGCAGTGAAAACTCAATGGATTTTTTATGAAAATAAAAATCAATTGAAAGGTTAAAACAATGAATTATTGATAATCAATATGGAATAGTCAATGTGTCGCCATGCTTCTCATTCAACACACTTTTCTGTTTTGATTAGCATAATCATAGATTTGATTCACAGTGGAGGTCTTTGGTTTAGTTTTAATGTACAATTAAGATAATGATTAACAACTGTGAAATAAAACAACAGTAATTTTAACGGAAGAAAGTTAAGTGCTACATAGATGCAATCTGATGTACTAAGCATGTACCATGCAATGAAAACCACTGTTCATCAAACAATCAAATTCAGGTCTAGAAGAGCTCCAGTCATTACACCTTTTGGGTTTTTTAATTATATTGCATGTGAATTTTAAGATAATCATCATCATCTTCTAATTTAAATATCAATCTACATTTCTGGACAAATTGACAAAAAAAATCACAATTTATTATTAATGACAAGAATACTATTAATTGGACTCTTTCTTTGTGACTAGCAATCATAGCAACTGATCTTTCACGATGGAGGTAACCTATGTGGCACAGTCAATAGTAAACATCAGAAGACAAATAATGTTCAAATGAAATGAACAAATAAAGTAATTAATACGAAACTGTATTTTTTAAATATGCTTCTTTTGTGCAAAAAATTCTAAAAAAAAACTTTCATTAACATATCTCAAAAAAGCTATCTACATTTGAATCTGTCAACAAATGGACAAATAGGGGAAGATAATATCAAAGACGGGCATAAACCTGAAGTAAAGAAACATTTTATTTCATGTCCCTACTCAATGCTAGCAGCACAGATGGCACACAGGATTGTATAAAATTCTGCATTTTCCATTCCACCCCAAAAGGCTTCGTAATGTTACTCATTAACACTTTTGATCCTAAGGACATGTCATACGTCAACTTCATTTTACTGCTATGTCCTTTGGATGTATGTTTTACTTTTATAATCTTTAACAGGCTACATATGTCTCTCAGACATTTGTAGGCACATAAAATATGCTTATTAATATAATTAAGATGGTTGTATGACAAACGCTAATGTGTGCTTTTAAGTTTTGCAAGTATTTGCAATTTTTTTAGCAAGCGATTATATATTCATACTTGTGGGCATTGTCGATTATGTTCAGAATATCTTTCTTTGTAAATAAGTGTTCGTGCTATTAGCAACTTCTACAGATGTTTGGAAGACATATACAGATTTCAAATTCACAGTGATTCTCAACATTAGAAATTCAAAAGTTTTTGAATAATGGATCAGAAATTCTTCTGATGAGGACTATTTTAGTCCTGGACTGTTGTCTAGTTTGAGCAATGAAAATTATATCGTGGAGAGGAATAATGATGCGAATGATTCTACTGGTGACTCAACAAATTCAAGAGTTTTCATTTCATTTAGAATACTGTGAAAATGATAAACTATCTGAATTACCAGCATTTGAGAAAACCAGTGAAATAAAATTTCCTGTTTCCTATTTTTCATAATTTTTTACCACAGTTTATTTCAAAAAATAAAGTCAGAAATTAATAGATATGCAAAAAGAACTATTTCTGAATTTCAAAATATAATTATAGTGCACCAGTATCGTTGTCTTATGAAGTTCACTGAATTTCCCCCCTATTTTATACCATTGTTTCTTTCTGCAAAAATATGAAATTGACAATATGAATTCCATTCTCACTACCATTATAATCAAATAATCATGAAATACATAGAGACTTAAAGAGAAAAGTCAATACTACAAGATTTTATCAATTTCAAACTGATGTGAACTATAGTTTTTGTTTTACAATGTTTTAAATAATAGCCATATTGCCCGGGACAAAGGAGTTAACTGGCATATCCTCAGGATCGAATGTGTTAATTGTCAAAGCAGCTGGTCACTTTTGGGAAATTATTTACTCCCCAATTAATATTATTTATATATTTGTATGACATTAAAGAAATTATTTTGAAACTGAAAACCAATGTGCATAAATTATTCAAATATAACGTAACTATATTAGCAATTTTCAAATATATCTGTGACAAGTTACTAAAATGAGTTAATTATTAGTTACAAGAACAGCAAGGAATTTGTTCCAATGAAGGGCACCAACTGGAAAGTAACTGCAATAATGTGCACTAAACATTTTAAAATGGAGGAGGGAATATTAAATTATCAGATGAATAATTTAATTTTCTGATCTATTTCTATGTGGATTTGTACCAAACTAATCAAATAATATGAACAGACTCACTAAACAATATCACAAAAGCATTCATTATCTCAGTACAAGCTTTCTATTAAAATCTTCGAAGAATCTGGAAAAGTTTACTCTTCTCAAAACAGCCAATTCTTCTTCTGTCAAACTGAATAAGCCATGTGAGAAAGAATATCAACAATATGATTAACAGCGTGGGATAAAGAAATCAAATATAATAATAATACTTAAAATAATAATAATTAAGTATCAAAGCACATTTAATAGCTACAACTATTAAATAACTAAAAAACTGACATACTTAAAATTGTGCGCCAACACCAACTTAAAAAACACATTCTACAAACTCGTGCAGTTTAAAGTGATTTTAAAAAAGCAAAATTAATTTGAAATTTGGAGTTGGATAAATTATATCAATGAAATCAAGCCTTAAATACAAAATGCTAGACGTATTGTTTAATGTGACCAAAGATTGGCAAAGTTAATGTATCATTTTAAATAAATAAAATAAAAGAAAGATATTGAAACCAAATATATATATATAAATATATATATATACTCACTTGTGTTTCTGTAGTTTGGGACAAAGAGACAGAGGAACCACTTGAAAAAGTTGTTGAAATGTTTAACTGCTCCACAGGACATGTCTGAGAAGTTGGGACTGAGAATGATTGTAACTGCTGAACACCATTTTGTGATTGTGACTGCATCTGTTGGGGTTGTTGGGGTGGTTGCTGGGACTCATGTTGGGGCTGCTGTTGAAACTGTTGTTGGGTTTGATGCAGAGACTGCATTTGAGATTCCTGTTGAGACTGTTGTTGGAGTTGTTGCTGGCTTTGTGACTGTTGTGGCTGTTGGAGCTGATGAAACTGAGAATGTTCTTGCTGTATATGTGACTGCTGTAGCAAATGTGGAGATTCCTCCTGTTGCTGTTGCAATTTTTGGGACAGTTGCTGCTTCAATGAATGCTGATGTTGAGGCTGTAGTGTTGATTGCTGTATTGGTTGATGAAGTTGTGAGTGTTGGGATGGTGGTTGCTGGAGCTGCATTTGTTGTTGGATCTTTGAATGTTGGGTTGGAAGCTGTAGCTGTGACTGTTGTGTAGGAAGCTGTAATTGTTGGGGTGACTGCTGAAGCTGAGGTTGATGCTGAGTTGTTTGCTGAAGTTGTGGCTGCTGTTGTGTTAGTTGTGGAAGCTGAGGTTGTTGACTTGTTGGTGGAAGTTGAGATTGTGTCTGTTGTTGGTGTTGCAGCTGCTGTGTCTGTTGTTGGTGTTGCGGCTGCTGTTGGTGTTGCGGCTGCTGTGTCTGTTGTTGGTGTTGCGGCTGCTGTGTCTGTTGTTGATGTTGCGGCTGCTGTGTCTGTTGTTGGCGTTGCGGCTGCTGGGCCTGTTGTTGGCGTTGCGGCTGCTGGGCCTGTTGTTGGGGTTGCGGCTGCTGTGCCTGTTGTTGGGGTTGCGGCTGCTGTGCCTGTTGCTGGCCTTGCGACTGCTGTGCCTGTTGTTGGCGTTGCGGCTGCTGTGCCTGTTGTTGCTGAGTCTGTTGCTGGTGTTGCGGTTGCTGACTTGGTTGCTGGTGTTGCGGCTGCTGAGTCGGTTGCTGAGTCGGTTGCTGGTGTTGCGGCTGCTGAGTCGGTTGCTGGTGTTGCGGCTGCTGAGCCGGTTGCTGGTGTTGCGGCTGCTGAGCCGGTTGCTGGTGTTGCGGCTGCTGAGCCGGTTGCTGGTGTTGCGGCTGCTGAGCCGGTTGCTGGTGTTGCGGCTGCTGAGCCGGCTGCTGGTGTTGTGGCTGCTGAGCCGGCTGCTGGTGTTGTGGCTGCTGAGCCGGCTGCTGGTGTTGCGGCTGCTGAACCGATTGTTGGTGTTGCAGCTGCTGAGCTGGTTGTTGGTGTTGCAGCTGCTGTGTCGGTTGTTGGTGTTGCAGCTGCTGAGCTGGTTGTTGGTGTTGCGGCTGCTGTGTCGGTTGTTGGTGTTGCGGCTGCTGTGTCGGTTGTTGGTGTTGCAGCTGCTGTGTCGGTTGTTGGTGTTGCAGCTGCTGTGTCGGTTGTTGGTGTTGCAGCTGCTGTGTTGGATGTTGGAATTGTGATTGCTGCGTGGGTTGATGATATTGTGATTGTTGTTGTGTTGGCTGTGAGAGTTGTGACTGTTGTGTTGGTTGCTGAAACTGTGACTGATGTTGACTTGGCTGCTGACATTGTGATGGTTGTAGCTGCAGCAGTGATTGATGTTGCACTTCTTGATACTGTTCTTGGTGGAAGTTCTCTTCATGTTTTTCTTTAAGAGATTGATCTTTAGTTTCTTGATAGCCTGACAGCCCTTCAGTTTGCTGCTCTTGATCCTTTCGCAATTCTTTTGGTTCAAATTTATTTTCTGAAATTTGCCGTTCACTTTCCATTAACTTTAGTTCTTCCACTTCAGTGGATGCATCTACTCGAGCATTAACTTGTTGCAAAGTCTGTGTTGATTCAGTCACAGTTGCACGGGTTTGCAAATGAGATCGTGTTTCAAGTAACACTTGGGATTGTTGAGAAGATACTTGCAAAAGAAATACCTCCTTTTCTACTGTCTGTGTGCGGGAGACGTTAAATTTTGTATTATATAGTGCTTGGTCACTTGAACTTGTCCTATTATTTTCCTCCTGTTGTTCATGTACGTAATGTTGTTCTTGCTGATGGACAGTGAACTCATTTTCTGAATTCTCTTTTAATTTACTCGATTCTTCTTGACTATGAGAGGAAACTGCATCATATAGGATTGTATTACTAGTGTCTATCACAGGTTCATTATCATAGATTTGCTGTTCACAGTAATTGTAGTTTTGAGATTGAACAACATCCCCTTCATCTTGAATTGATCTCTGAGGAAAGTATACTTGTTGAACTTCAACGGTATTCAGAGAATGACACTCAGATTGTTTCAACATCTCACCTGGAGTTTGAACTTCAGGATGGACTTGTTCCTGAAGCTGTAAACCTTGATCTTGCTTAGAAAACTGTGGTTGAGAAATTTGTTGGAATGGTTGTTGCTGCACATTTTGGAGGGACTGTGCATGGAATGGTTTCTGGGGTGCTTGGGACTCAGAGCAATGCAAATGCAACTGTGAGGGCTGGAATGTCTGTTCTGAATAAGAGCAGAATGGCTGTTGATACGGTTGATGTTGCACAGAAGAGTATGTGGGGTGGACTTGACAGTGCTGTAACAAATGTTGAGGTTGATTTTGTTGATAATATGCCTGTTGAGTCTGTGAACTACTCTGAGAATCCAAAGTTCCATGCTGCAAAATGAAATCATCCTGTTCAGAACTAGAGTCCTGAATTAAATATGCATCTTCATGAGGAGGCAATTCTAATGGCTTCTGCTGAGATGACTGAATGTTTGTTTGTACACTTGTGTCAATCCTAGATTGAGCAACAGGTGGTTGAAATTCATGATGTGGATGTGAGGGGATATTAAATTCATTTGATTGCAGCTGAGGAATCAGAAATGTTTCTTGTGGTGGAGGTGGTTGTTTTTGATGTATAGGTTGACTATCTCCCTGGTGAATCTGGTGTGTCTGATTCTGATCATGTTGGTGATGAGCAAAATGTTGCTGGTGAGGAATTTGAAGTTTATCTTGAAGTTGATGATAGGATAAATCCTTTTCCTGTACTTCATGTTGTAGATCATAAGAATGAGTGGATGCTTGCATAGGCTGTTCAGATGGCAAATGTGGCTGCTGTATATGCAATTGTTGTTGCTGTTGCTGTTGCTGTTGCTGCTGCTGTTGTTGTTGTTGCTGCTGCTGCTGCTGCTGCTGCTGTTGTTGTTGTTGTTGCTGCTGCTGCTGCTGTTGTTGTTGTTGTTGTTGTTGTTGTTGTTGCTGCTGCTGCTGTTGTTGTTGTTGTTGTTGTTGTTGTTGTTGCTGCTGCTGTTGTTGTTGTTGTTGTTGTTGTTGTTGTTGTTGTTGCTGCATCAGTGAGGATTGTAATTGCTGCTGTGACTCATGCAGCAGTACTTCAGATCCTTGTTGTAACTGATGAGAGTGAGTAGAATGTTGTGATTCTGGCTGCATATCTTGATGAGACAATTGTTCTTGGGAAGGCATTTGTGGCAGTTGCTGCTGAGGATGAGACTGCGTTTGTGTCTGTTGAGACTGCTTCTGGGCTGAGAGCTGCTGATGTGGTTGAGATGGCATAACAGAGTGAGGCTGTGAAGGAGGCTGCGTCTGCTGTGAGTGCTGTAGCTGCTGTGGAGGCTGTGACTGCTGTGGGGGTTGTGAAAGCTGCGGTGGGGGTAAAGATTGTGTTTGTTGAGATGGCATTGATTGGGAAGGCTGCAAGGATTGAGTTTGTGGTTGCTGCTGTGACATATCTTGTGATTGTAGAGATTGTTGTGGCTGATGTTGGAGTTGAGACTGAGGTTGTCCAGGGGTAGATGATGTTGGTTGCAAAATTTGTTGAACATTTGTCACTTGAGACAAAGTTGGTGGTTGCACTTGGTGCAATAATTGGTCAGATGCTGGAACTGTGGTGTATGTACTGCTCTGTTGATACACTGGATTGAAGGAAGTTCCTTGATAGCCACCTTGCATGTTGACAGGGTGCTGAAAATCAACATAAAAAATGTTAAGGATATGTGGTACAAAAATAGTTATATGAACATAGCATGATCCAGTTACAAGCACTTAAAATTAATACATAAATTATCGTGGAACACTCGCCCACTGCAGTTTCTGGGCTAACAGAAGAAAATGAATCATGTGTGCACATTTTCCATTTGAGAGTTCAAGCATTACAACTTTGTAATGAATATTATTTTTAACTCAACAAAAATATTTAAATTTCACTAGCAAGAACATACATTTTATTTACAACACATGTGATAACATCAACTCGGTTAGGTGTATACAAATAAACTGAGCGTCATTTGTCATGGCTGTCGAGCAAGGTAATGACAGCATATATGAAAAATTATTTGAGTTTCGGAACCTTCTCTGGAAAAAAAATTGTTATTGCAAATTTTCCAAATGAATTACTGAGCAGTCACTTACAGACGTGACTATCTTAAACGAGAAAAGAAAAACCAACAAAACAAACTGCCTCTTTCTAAAATTAAATGTATGCCAAGTTCATGCTCAAGATAAACCTAAACAACAGATCTTACATGTGTTCACAACTGTGCAAACAATTGCATTCATCTCCAGATGAATAATGATTCTAAGAAAAGGTGAAAATGGTTACATTCGTAGATTCACATTGTATCAGGAAATAATTACAATATCAATACCAGTGAGACTTTTGTATTTGAATTCTTGAAACCTTAAAAAAATTGTTATGTTCCTATTTGACTGCAGAGAGCTATGTAATCCGTGATAAATTAAAAACATAAAAATGCTCATTATGTTCAAATGCTCGTCAAATATAAGCAGTTATTTAGATCCTGGAACCTTTTAATGATTTACTTCATTGTATTTCTATGAAAATATTTCACTAAGGGGGGCTTATATGCACTACAAGTTTTGTTTTTTCCACAATTCTCCCCAATGCAGAAACACATTTTCTTTTGTGAATTGAAATACACAATTGAATGTAATTTTCAAAATCTATTAGAAGAGCAATGCCTCTTTGAATGAGAAAACATTCAGTTAAAACATTTGGAACAGTTTTTGAGAACATGCCATTTGAAGGTTTTAGAAAATGTACCATTCGGAGCTTGCTTCAACTAGAATATTTTGGGATTTCAAAAAACTTCATAAAAGATCAATTGAGACAACAAATGTATCACATTATGAAGCACATCCATAATTTAGCTATTAAGTAAAACACCTTTTGTCATAATATACTAGTGTAATTCATATAGAATTATAACTTTTCCAAGGAAATATTTCTCTGTTGGAATGTTGTGATATTTATAGATAAATACATACATAGGTTTATTATATTTCACTAAGAAAATAATTTTAGCACAAAAAAATGACTCCAAAATCAATTACTTAAAAATTTAAAATATTGGAAGCTACAATTTTCACAGTCTTCAAATTTTTGAAAGCAATAGAAATAATGGAATTAAGCTGTCAATTCTAATTTTCCTACACATTTCTGACTGGTGTGCCAAACAATTAACAATTTTATTTTTTAGCCTTTCACGTAGAACAATATTACAAAATACCTTTAACCCTCTGTATGGGAGTCCAATGTCTTCGGGATTTATAGCAGTATTAGTAGTAGTAGTAGCAGTAGTAGTAGTAGTAGTAGTAGTAGTAGTAGTAGTAGTAGTAGTAGTAGTAGTAGTAGTAGTAGTAGTAATAGTAATAATAGTAATAGTAATAATAGTAATAATAATAATAATAATAATAATAATATTAATAATAATAATATTAATAATAATAATAATAATAATAATAATAATAATAATAATAATAATAATAATAATAATAATAACAATAATAAATTCACCACGGGTATAACGAGGTCTAGGAGATATTTTTAACTTTCATACTTTTTTCTAATATTTCTGTGCACCATTAATATCTCTACAAATTTCTTAAGCTATCAGCTTATAATAATAGACTTGCCACCAAATGTTAGGTTACTTAGAAATTTTGAAATACTTGAACATACCTATTATGTTTTTGCACCACATTGATCTCTTAAACTTTGCTACAACTATTTTGACATTACATGGAGTAAAATGTTTATTTATAATATTTATTTTTCAAGTGCATCCTCAACAAAGTACTTTGCTCAGAAAATTAGCGTGAATGTTGGGACTTTTATACCCAAATCAGGGTATATGATTCCGTATCATGTTTAATGGGTGTCACAAAAAACAACAATAGTATAGCGTCTGATTGGAAAGAAACTTTGATAGTATCAATTTACAAGAGTGGAGAAAACCGTGCAAACATAGTAACTAGAGGCCTGTGAGCTTAACATCCGTCGTATGCAAACAATTGGAGCACTTAACAGCGGAATACTTACAAAATTTGTAAAATAAGTAATATGGATTTTTGAAGGACAACATGGTTTTTGTTCAGGTTATTATTGTGAAAGCCAAGTCACTACTGTGTGTAAGGGCATTAAAGAGAGTTTAGATGCAGGTGAACAAATACACACAATAATAAGAGATTTCTTCAAAGCCTTCAACTGAGTTCCACATGGTAGACTTCTCACCAAACTCACTGCAGCACACGTAGATCACAGAATTCTTTCTTGGATACAGGAGTTTCTGAATGGGCTCTCTCAGAGTGTGAAAATTAATAGCAAACTCTCATCAAAATCAGACATAACATCGGTTGTCCCACAGGGAAGTGTGCTAGGGCCTCTCTTGTTCCTAGCTAATGTACATGACATATGTGAGGGTGTTGAACCCACTACTCATCTTTATGCGAATGACTGTATAATCTACAGGAATGTTAGGGATGCAAAACATGTCAAAACATTGCATAAGGATCTAGATCACTTAGAAAAAGGAGAACAACTTTCCACAAGAGCTTATCTCAGTCTGCACAGTATACTAATTTAAAAGATTTTACTCTTCTTTCTATTTATGATATTAGATTATAAATCATTAGCATTTATTACTTTGTAAATTAATTCAAACTTTCTTAAATATATTATGGCTTTATCAGTTTTTGTACAACTAAATAAACTCAGCAAAGTCGAAAAGTATAATTTTTCTACTCAGTGAAGTGTAAATGTAACTTACAAATTAAGTAGTTATTCATCTAGCTGCGAGTACTTAGGTATCATTGTACACAGTGACACAAGTTGGGGAGGTCAGGTAAATCACAAATCGTGGACAGCCCTACGTTTTGTAATTCATACTTTGTAGAAGGCCAATCGTAATGTTAAAATGCTAGCATACACTTCCCTTGTGCAACCTATCTTAGAATATGGGGCAATATGGTGGGATCCCTTAAAACTAAGGCCAAATTCATGAGCTAGACAAAATTCAGAGAAGAACTGCTAAATTCTCTGGTAACCAACTCACTCAAAATGAAGTATTAACTGCTTTCACAAAAAGGTGCTCATCTAATCTAATTAATCTATCCTCTCTCTCCCATCCTCCCTCTCTTTTAGTCCCTCAGTTAATGATTTTAACTGCTACATCTAAGCTAACTGCTACCTTTCTAAGTCACCTTGTGGAAGAGACAGATTTCAAGGACTTCAGAGTTGCAACAGATTTAATACCGAACACTAGTAATACGCGAAATTTCACAAACACAGTGGATTACAATTACAAAAGGATCTGCCGACAGTTGTGAAAGTCCAGAGTCATCTCAATGGTACAGAAGTTTGGAAAGACATTTGGGTGACACAAAAGAACGTTCATCCACAAAATATTTTGCACAATTCCTCAGTCAAAGATTTTCCAACTGAAATGCAACAGTACAGTTTCCAAAGAAAAAGAAAAGGACTTAAGAGACATGATACCTTGTCTACAGGCTGAAAACAGGGCATTTTATGTAAAATTATTTCAGCAAGATTAACAGCAATGGTTAACAATCTGAAACATTATAAGAATCGAAATTTTTAAACTTTATAATTTTTTTTCATGTGTATTTAGTTTTGTTCCTATTGGACTAAGTACATTATTCATATAAAAGCTTCTTCACTTACGTTGTTTCACGTTTTCCTTTTTTCAGTTTTTATTAGATTAGCATCATTGAATAATATTGGATATTATAATATACTCATTACATAAATATAGTTTGTTAATGAAACCATACCTTTCTTGTCCTTATATTCATAATATTCAATAAATAAAACCAGTGTTTTGACCTCCTAAAAAATATTCATTTTAACACTTAGCCCGTTATTTATTTCAATGATTTTCAATGTGTAACTACATTTTAAAAAAATGGCATGTATGCCTTATTCACAATCTCAGAAATCTTTCTCCTAAGTGTTTTCATGCTTCTGACCATTCCTGACCAATTTACGATAAAATATTTAAAAAATTGCACAACTTAACTTTCCTGCATTAATATTAAACTACCTAAAACATAAATTATAAACTGGGAAAATTTTAATAAAATGTCACTGTAGGTCACAAAAACACCCATTAAGTACTGCATAATCCAAAAGCAGTATTGTTTTCTGTTAAAAATGTTGTTAGTAGTACATCTACGCCTCGAGATCCATGCAGTGCATTCTTGTAGAAAAAACGATGGTGTATCTAAGGGTTAATGATGTACTTTGTCATTCGTAAAAGCTTTCCCACTGTTCATTCATCCAAAAAAAATTCATTTCTGGTACCAAATTAGAATTTTAAAAAAATTACTACTTTCGAGATGTTACTGAAGTTATGTTTTATATTTGCTGGATATTTTTAGCACAAGAAAGACCGCAATGCCTATAATGCCCGAAGACTGCCTATAATGATGGGGAGCAATCAAAATGACTGTTTCAAATAATTCTTTTTTATTCTTTTAAATTTTATTTTTAGAAAACGTTACTATAATTCAAGTCTTATAAAATATTTTAGGGTAATGAAAAACATTTTTTGAAGTAATCATATATAAAAATTTAATTATTGTAGCTTACAATTAAAACACACACATAGTTTGTTCATATTGCCACAAACTATTTTTCCCCACCCCAAACAACTGTGATTCGACTTATTGTTTTTATAATATCCTAGTTGACACTGACTAGGCGTTGACTAGTTGACGTGACTTATGCTGCTAGGTCCAGTAAACATGACTGCTGGATGGATTGTTTCCCCGAGACCTTTTCAAATAGAATCCAGGAATTGATTCCAGCTAAATCAATGATATTATAAAATACTTCAACAGTCTGTATGAGGATTTGACACAGAGAGAGAGAGTTCAGGCCAATTCTCATCCCAATCACATTTAAAACAAGCAGTCCTTTTAACTGTTACCCGGCGTCAAAGGTACACCGTGAATAATTGGCTATTATCTCAAAAACTCACATGTCTAAAATAATTATTTTTCATCATTTTGTAGAATATCCTCAAATATTATAAGTAACAAAATATTACAAAAATAAATCCATAAATACAGACACAAAAGAAAAAGAAAACTTCAAAAACAGTCAAAATTACTACTCCCATTGTTCTAGTGTTATATCATGTTTTAAGGTTTCAACATTTTAATAAAAAAATTAAATTACTATTTTCTTTCTTTGTTAATTTGCTGGACATTTTAATATATCTGCAAAAAGAAAATGATATTTTAATTTCTCAAAACTTAAAAAAAAATGTAATTAATCATCTTAAAATCAAAAGGATTAATAGAATATCCCCATATTCATTTTAAAAAATTGTTGTATGTGCACATTCACCATGCATTTCAACAAAACTGCAAACTCTTGTAAAAATGAAGTTAGGTTTCCCAAAATTTGGAAAAAATTTCGAAGCGGTACAATTCGCATAACCAACTTAAATTAACATATCGATTTGGTGTCAACTTCATAATCTTACCTGACTGAATTGATAATTACATTATTTCATATTTATTAGAATTAAAAAAAGTAAGTAAGTATATTCATTTACTTATTAATTATAGTTTTTAACCGTGACTATTCTGAAATGTTAACATAGAATACGTATAATTTATATTTAAGGCGTTCAGACGTAAATAATGGTAACGGACATTTTACGTTTAATGGAGAAAAACATGTGAAACGGTGGAAATGAACGAATTATCACTGCTATTTCTTGCCCATTGTAAAATAATTTGGAATATAAAAAAAGATACTTGCTCTTCTTCACGAAGGTCAATAATTACGATTTCGTCCGAAGTGTTGGGTTCCATTTTGTACATCCAAAAACGCCATTTATCGTAAATATACTGACCACTAATCAAGTTAGGAAACCTCTTTGAACATAAAGACAAGCCCAAACTCCACAAAGCAAGAACTTTTTCTAAGTAGCATGGAAGGCAAAAGAAACTTCTATTTATCATCCCTATTATCGTTCGTTAATAAAACAATAAATACGGCTGAAAGTTTACTTACGGGGAATCTTGGCGGCATTCATATTCGATTTGATGAAAATTGTTGCCAACTGAACAATTGAACTTCGACGCGTAGACAAGTGTCAGGTGTGGCATACGTGTTCATACTAAAAGATGGATCGCATAGACCAAAATTCCTGAGCCACGTCATGAAATTGGACCCACGTAACGAAGGGTTACTGCGCTTTACAAGTTTGAGGTTATTCGTTATTCCGGTTACGGGTATTCGTTATACATGCTTAATCAAATATACAAATTCTGCTTTGTCGGATAAATCAATCCACACTTCTGTCAACGCCATGACGTTGGTACTATGACGGATAAGTAAATATGGCGTCCATTCCCAATAAGTGAACTTATTCACAAAGCCCTTATGTTGTTAAAGTATTTACGTTTTTTTTCTGATCAGGAGTTGTAGTAGCCTGGGATTATAACGGGCGTAATTAGTATTTTGCAATAAGAAGCAAAACGTGTCTAATTATCGTTTGGTGTATTTTAATTTCTGTTTAAGCCGACAACAGATGAGTTAGATCTGTGAGACCCACGAAGTAGCAAAAACTTCAGTCAAACACATACTGATAGCACCAGCAGCCTGTACATCTCTACCTTTCTTTTATTTTCAAATAAAACGTTGAGCGTGACAGTACTTGCCGTATGGGTTGTATATATGATTATATGTTTTAATTTGTTTAGTGCTTGGTCTCTCGGACCCAACCCATCTGTTTGTGTAACTGTAATGGAGTAGGTACGTATTCGTATTTTTATAATAATTTATTATTGAGATGTAAATAATGTTATTTTTGTGTAGTATTACGTATTTCAGAATGCAGGCCAGATCCTCTGACTTACCAATTGATTGATAGGTAAATTATAAGAAAAAGAAAGAACTTAATGAAGAGTTTAAGAAATGGGAAATAAGCTAAAAGAGCAAGGCTCTTGCCTACAAAATACAGATATAATGGTTATAGAGGTGAATCCAATTCAAATGAAACATAGAAGTGAGTTAAGATATAAGATAAGATTATAAAAGATGTTGATACATTAGAAGATCATGAACACACACATCCAAATCCAATTAAGATATATAAGTATAAGAACAATTAAAACAGTCAAAAGTTATAAAATTAAGCAAAAATGCAGTGTAAAGAATAGACATATGAAATATCTCATTCTGATATAACCAAAGCTAGTAGTTTCTAATGACACCCCATAAAAAACTTGTTTTGCATGTTATTTATCTTGAATAATTATTTAACATAGAACTGCTTATTTCACTTTCCATTTGAAAGAAGAGTGAATTAACCTCTCTGAAAAGTCTTGCATTTAGTTTCCAGTATACAAATTTTGAGCCTACAAGGAAAGTACTCCAATTCAGCAAGGACAATACATAAGAAGGGTAAATATAAGGAAGCACAGAAAGAAATTGTTGATGAAATGTTCTTGAGCTTTGGACCTAATCCACTTTCCAATAATCAAAGACACTTCTACTTCCGGTTGAAAGTAGCTTACTTTCTAATCGCGTTTTTCAGTAATGGTCATAAAATGCAGTGTATGCTGGGCGTTTATTGAGAACTGGACAAAACATTTCTGCAGTGCGAGGTGTAGATAATATTTTGTTGTATAATAGAGTAACATGAATACACAGTTATAATTTTTTGAGTTCTCTAAACATCCTAATGATGAATGATAAATGAAAAAGAGGAGATGTTTTGTAGCTTCATATCAGAAAACAGGGCTTCATATCAAAATACATAAAAAATTTGTTTGTTATCATATTTTTGGATCTTGGTCTTCATTATATTGACTAATGATCAGTCCATATGCAGTTTATGTTCCTCAGTCAACCCATTAATCTTCATTCACTCCCTTCAAAATGTCATTGATCTTTGGGAAGTGACCTACCCTGATGAAAATCCCTCATCTACATTCAAGAACATTCCAACAACAACTTCAATTTGGAGGTCGACACACATATGTTACTACCAAGCTATGTAGTATTTAGAAAAACAGCATCCAAAGCTCAATAGTTTTAGTAGGGTACTTCAAGGTGCAGAAAATTAAATGATTTGTCATATATAAAGTGGCTTAGATCATTCAAATACTCTAGGGATTTATTAAATTTGAATTTTTAATTGCATAATAACATTAAAATGAGTTCATAACAACAGAAACTTTCAAGAATGATACAAAGTGATTCAGAAGCTTGGTTTCAGACACGAGATTGTGTGCGTTCAACTTGAGCATGTGATGACATACATGTGACTTTCAGCACTGAATTTTACATTTTCTCATACATTTTAGCAATAAAATGAAAATAATCTTGAATTTGTATTTCAATTGTTTCAAATAAAAACATTATATACCATTGTAGTTGTGTTCAATGCAAAATGTCGAATATTACTGGCCAACTTAGTTTTTCATAAGAAAAACATAAATTTAGATTATTTAAAATTTTAATGATGTGAAAAAGAAAAGATAAGATCCGTGCAAGTTAAAATTCACTTAATTATACCACCAAATTGTAATAGGTAGAGGTAAGTTACAATCCATTGTTGATATGTTTTTCAGAACAAATTGAAAACTAAATACTTTTAACTAAATGTTTGAAACTAAAAGGACCAGAGCCATCATTTCAGCAGCTAAAAGCTTTTCAATTCATTTCGTCTGAAACATTAGGAAGAGGTGCCTGCTCTCTCATTACTTTTCGTGAATAATTCAACAATTGCCTTTGAACAATCCCTTCTGAATTTGTCCAGGAGATGAAGATATCAGATAATATTGATTGAGAAACAAGACAAAGTACTCCTGGTCAATGTACTGAATCAATCCTACACCCTTGTCAAATACAACCAAAAGTGCAATAAATTTTAATTATATTTTTGTGCAATAAAATAATTATATTTTATTATAATTATATTTTGTGTAGTACAAAGGTATCTTTGTATGATCATATTTTATTTGAATTTAATATTCCCTCCTTCAAAAAATTAGAATGCTTTCTTCTAAAGCCACAAAAATGACAAATCAAGGTCCTTCTAGGTAATTTAAATGCCTGATCCTTCTAGGATAAAAGTAAATTGATGGTAATTTACTAAATTAAATTGCTCTAGAACTCTGTATTCATTAAATTCAAACCCCTTGCAATAGGTTGTAGACCAATAAGCAAATAAATTTTATAAGAATGTCGCTACGAAAATTTTGGTATGGCAACAACTTCATTTATTGGCAATATTTAAAAATAATAATAATCATAGCAATTATTCAGACTAATTTTATTAACAACAGCCATAATTATTCATTAGAGAGACAAATGTATACTAACACTTCTCTTGAAAACTTAGTTTTTTTAGGAACAGTTTTCTAAATATAATTGCAAAAAAATCTGGAATTTGTATTGCTTTTTTAATGACCAAACAACCCAATATTCATTACCACCTTGGTGCACCTACTACTGCCATCACTTGAATGATAAAACACAATATTTTACAGTTCTTAAGCCTGTTGGCCATATCTTCATGTGGTAATGTATCAATAAACCATAATAATTCAATACATCTACACAAAATGTCCCTAAAGAAAAATCATATTTTAAATATACAACTCCAAAGAGTTAACAGAATAACAATATTTAAGTATTTCATTATTATAACAGTTGAATTATTTCTTGTCATGGGTGAATGAGCCATATGAATGGTGTGGGCCATTGTTCATAAAATTACTCAGATGCAATTACTGCCTAGACTAGGTATTCAACAGAAATAGAAAGGAGATAGGAGGAAAAAGTAGTTTCAGGAAGTCGTGTGAAGAGGAAAAAAAGTAAGGAATACACGTTTTTGACAAAACACTAGAAACAAAGAAGGGAAATAATAAAAGATAGAAAAGAAAAGAAAGAAAAAGAAAGTAAAATTGGAAATGAAGTATATTTATGACATACCCTGGTGTGCAACAGCCAAGAGGTCTGAAACAGCAAACTCATACCTCACAGAAATGAGAATTACACTGAACAATAATGTTAGCTTGCTAACTGAAATACAAGGAATAAAATAACATTGAGTAACATCAGGCATGTCTTCTTTTACAACAAATTCAATTCTGAAAAAGGAGACAATGTTAGTTTATCATCTTAAGATTTATCTGCAAACAATACAATGCAACAAAACATCAAGCAGGCTATACATTTTTATATAAACACAACTGACTGATAATTTTCTTCCTTTACAGAATAATAAAAGTGAACTATAATTAGCATGATTAACTGAATGCCAAATTGCCTGCTATTGTGTGTACATTTAATTATATATGCATTCCTAAGGTTTGTTGCTGAATATCTAGAAATTTTGAAGGCCATTCATGAGAACTAACAACTTAATGAAAATCAAAAGAATGTAACAAACTAACTTTCTAGTCTACATATTGTATATTCAGTGGATGGTCCATTTATCAGTTAACTAAAGAAAGAAATTCAAAATTGTATCAAAACCAATTTGTATTTTTAACCTTCTTTATTTTACTCTCTCTAATATTTTGTAAGAATTCATGATTACATTTTATACAAGAAGGAGTTGTGCTTGAAAACCATTTGGAAAAATGAAAATAAAATTCACTTTTCAACTACTGCATATTTACCCTCTAAAAAATAAAATTGGTGGTGCTACATCAGCACATGCTTTCTCATATTATTTGTAAGAATTGTATGATATTATAATACTGCATTGCAACTAGTACCGTATGAATAACGATAATTACTCCTGAAAAATTATCTTCACCAAACACAGCGCAAAAGATAAAAAAATGCATGTGCGTGAAACAGAAAGATAGAGAGGGAGAGAAAGGGAGAGGGAGAGAGAGAGAAAGGGAGAGGGAGAGAGAGAGAAAGGGAGAGGGAGAGAGAGAAAGGGAGAGGGAGAGAGAGAAAGGGAGAGGGAGAGAGAGAAAGGGAGAGGGAGAGAGAGAGAAAGAAAGAGAGAGACACCCCCCCTCTCCAAGAAAGCCAAGGTTCTATGACTATGTAATAGAAGTAGGCCATAAACATTCAAATTATGCAGTACATAGATTGTTGACAATCTTACATACATGTATTTATCTTTGAAGATAAATAATTTAAAATAATTATGACTACACAAAGCATATTTTCATAATAAACTGAAATTTTCAAAATATTAATTCTTTTGTAATTTTTCAAAATTCCAGTTTTCTAATCTATTACAACTCCATGAAGTTATTCAATCCACCTGAATAACATAGTTGAGAAACCAATCTAGTCAAATCTTACAGCGTTAAGAATATAACAAGTAAACAATGTCATCTTTCCTTCTGAGGTACAAACCAGTCAGGCCCATAGATAATTTAAAAAGAAAACAACCAACAGCAATAAAACTATAAAATAAACTTTTATTCTCTCTTTGTGGATAAAATGTATAGCCTGTCTGAAGTAAAACTCTCCTGTATGAGAAATACAACAGCAAAAACAAAGTACAATGTAAAGATCCATTTAATAAAATCAGCATCGGTTGTGTATGCAGCCTGCAAATGACATTTGAGTAATAGATACACACTGCTCACAGGAGCACTAACAACTACAAAAGAAGTTATTGTGGAACTTGACGGTAATTAGAATGAAATTTAGTTTATAAGGAGAGGATGTGGTATTGCATGAAGCCAAGAAACACTCAAAAAAGCATTTTATGGGTGTTTTAGTAGTGAAAGTAACAACAGTGACAGTGATAGTGATAGTAGCAGTAAATTGCTCAATACTAACATAACACACTGCTTTTTTTGTAAGCATAATGATAACATACATAACATTCTTTTAACACCTCATTCCTGTCACATACATGCAATGGGTGGGCAGAAGGCTCACTTTGAGACTAGAGGATAATTGAGAAGTCAATTGAAGAAATAACTGCATTCATCAGTACTACCAACAATACATCAAAAATACATCACTTTAACACATCATGCTGAAATACAACAGAAATAATTTGTATTATTTCATAATTATATGCTGTATTTCAAGGAAAAATATTGACACACAACTGGAATGGAACATCAAACATCTATTGATTTACTGATAGAAAGGAACAATAAAAAATGCAGAATCTTCTTTCCTTAACATGTAATGAAGCAAAACATAAAAATGTGTCAACACTGATGAGCAGACCATGCAATGGTTTGTTTTTCCCTTCTCATAAAATTACCAGTCAAACATTTCAGCATCCTATAAATTAAATATGTTGTAAAACATTCGTGTACAAGAATCCACTTGTAAAGTAAAGCTAAATTCTCATAACGCAATTTATCACGACAAACAATTCAATATGTACAGCTATGACCTTTAAACCAGTACACATTCAGAAGACTTACACAAGTTTTCGAAATGAAAAGAGAGGGAAAAAAAAAAAAAAAAGGGGGGGGGGGAGAGAAAGAAAGAAAGAAAGACAGAAAAAAGAAAAGAAAAGAAAAACACAACCTTTCGTTTCATAAAAGCACACTGATGTGAAAATAATAATTACCTGTCCTTGTTGAGTGAATGTCTGAGTTTGTTGAGCTTCTCCTTTTGGAATACCAACATAACCTGTTTCATTCAATGTTTCAGCAGCATGCTCACTTTCTTTATCATGCTGCTTGCGCTCTTCCCTTTCTCTTGTCAAAGATGCTATTTGATTCTTCAAAGTTTTTGCAACATAACGAGCATCATCTTCCATGATAAGACCAGATTTAGCCTATTCAATAAACAGATGCCTAGTAATGTTGGTAGAAATATATAATAAATTAACATCTACAAAAATTGATGTATGATACAAATGATAAAAAAGGTTAATAAATAATTAAAATTAACTAAATTAAAGAAGAGAAAATTAATTATTCTTATCCACTATTGTGCCAGGTGGAGAAAAGAATGCTTTGAGAGGGCAGTACACAAAACTGAAAGAGCAAAAGGGTTGAATTAATAAAAATGCATACATTACCATTTCACTTGCAACTTCCTCTGCATTATCAGTCAGTATATCAAATTCAAACTGAATTGCTTCATTTTCCTTGTGTTTATTACTTCGCTTTTTAGGATCCAAAACTCTTAGACGAAATTCCACTTTACTAGAAAGTGACGATATTGCCTCCTCCCTTGACACTAATTCCAAGCGTAAGCCAAGATCTTCAGCAAAAAACTCATGCACAACAAGGTCTTTAACTTCAGGCCTACAATTAGTTTTAATAAAATTAAAAATAACAAAATAACACATCTTATTATGATTCATCTAATTTTTCTAATAAATCATACCTATCTTCTTTCCTTGGTCGAATGCAACATTCAATTATATCCCGAATTTCCACATTTTCTACTTTATCATAACTCTGCGGTTTGATGCCCTGCAAATTAAATCATAAAAATAACTCTATTAAATTTTATGAATTTTCACTTTAATAAAAGAATTGAGTATTTGAATAAAATTCGTATTTAACAATACCAACGCAATATCTACTTTAAAGAATTTAACCTATAGTGGAGTTGCTATGCAAAACAGAAAATTAGATCAAAATAAGTGATTGTATTATTAACATTGCATGAAAAAGAATTTAGCAAATTTACGTTTCTAAAACAGAAGAAACAAAAATGTAGCATGTATGTAATGAACGTTATTAATTCTGTTATCACAAACACTAATTTCAGAAGTATATTAAACAGAAACAATTATGATGCATTACAATCCTTTCTACTTTTATTTTATCATTTACAATTCCAATAATTTTATGTCTTCCATTATTACAATCACTTAGATAGTTTCACTTGAAATTGTTGTATCCAATAGTCATCATCACCACCAAAAACCTACTTAGAAAAATGTTACAATTATTTCAAAATATTTTCAATTGCAAAATGACAAATTATTTCAAAATTTCCAATGACTTGGTAAGTACTGTCTGTAAATAACCAATAAATTTACAGCATTATTTCTGGTATTGTTTAGTCATAGCACAAAAATCATAATTTTCACAAATTTGTTTACTTACACTAACAACTTTTTTATATATTTGAGCAGGGCCACTGCATTCAGAGTATGGATATTCTGAAGTTGCCATTTCCAGCATACACATTCCAAATGCATAAACATCTACACTTTCATCATAGTGCTCTTCATACATCTCGGGAGCCATGAATTCTGGAGTGCCTGTTATTAAAGAACATACTCATAACGATAATGATCATTAGTATGAAGAAAGAAAGGAAGAAGAAGGGAAAAAGAAAGAAAAAAAAGGGGGGAAGGGAAGAAAAAAAAAGAAAAAAAAGAAAAGAAAAAAAAAAGAAGAAAAAAGAGGTCCATTATCTCTTAATACCATAACTGGATAATTTCTTTTTATCACTTGAGTTCAACAAAACAAGAGCCACTCTATATAAACAAGGTGGAAGCCACCGGTAACTTGGTATCATTTCAACAATACGAACAATGAAGGTCTACTATTTCCAACATTGCACACATTTCTATTTGATATTACAGCTCATAGATAACTACTAATTATAACAGTTAATAAGAACTAGTGAAGCTAAAACAGCACATATTTTCTCACGTTATTTCTTTCTTTTGCAATTTTCAAAAATTCAGAGCTCAACAAAACTGAGAAATATGCCATTATTTTACGCGTCCTTTGCTCCATTCAAGAAAAAAATTTGGAGTTTCTTTTTTCAAAATTAAAAAAATATATAAACTTCTTAATTTTAAGCAGAAATTACACAAAAACTACTTTTTTCAAAAAAATGTTTATGACCTTTCGTAAAGAACAGATCTTTTAGAAGATTTTATTTGAGAAAAGATCACTACAATCAATATTGTATTTTTGCAATGATGAAAATGAAATGAACTCCCAATATTTTTACCATCTTCGGCAAGGAAAAAATTTACAAAAAAATTGCAGCCATGTTTTAGAAAATAATTGTTTAAAAATTGCTTATATTTTGAGAGACGAGAGAGGAGTGGGGGTGGGGGGGGGGTTATTTCGATAACAGTACTATTGTATTCAATCTGTAGCACGCTTGTCAATGCAAAATAGTTTCTTTTACATGGAAGCAAACATTTTTAGTTATCAGATTTTTGTCATCACCCGTGCACAGCAGTTGCAAATGATGACTATTAAAAGAAAGACGATTTGTGACAACAATGAAATAATTATCTCTGAAAATACTTCTATTAGACTGATTGAGTTCCCAAAAAAGAACCACACAGCGGTGTTAAAATAGCATATACTTCCTCACATTATTTCAAACTTTTTTCCTTTTCAAAAATTCAGAGAATTCAACGAAAATGAGATCTACACCATTATTTTAAGCATCCCTTGCTCTATTTTTGAGGAAAAATTTGAAGAAAAAAATGGGGCCGTTTTGAGACATTTTAAAATAAACTGCATTAACTTTAACCAAATTGACCAAAAATTACTTGTTTCTTCAAAAAAGTAAGAGGTCAAAAAGATGTACCTAACCTTTTTTTAAAAGAAATTTTCTTCAGAACATATTTTCATTACGAAAAAATCTCTATCATCAATATTCTATTTTCACTACGATAGTTTTTGGAAATTTTGAAAATAGAGTTCGCCGAGTTGTTTTTTTTTTTTTTTTTTCACTTCAAGACATCTTTGAACAACAGTTTTTATCCGGGGGGGGGGATCTATATTCAATATTATAGTTGTAGGAAAACGTTGAAAAATTTTTAACTTGGGTAATTTTCAAAATTACAGATATTTCAATGAAAATTAAACCCGAGCCGTTTGTTATGCGTTCTCTAAGCTATCCAAGTACAAAGTTTAATCAAAAAATTTTGAGCCGTTTTTGAAAAACAATTGAAAATGTTGATGCTTCACATATCCCCCAAAGCCAAAAAATTCGTTTCAAACCCGGAGGGCTTCAAGTTTGTTCACATCAGTCCAGAATATATCAATATTGGAGACAATCCTCTAAACATTTTAAGCTTTACCATTGATATCAGGCGGCAGGACAGACAGACGTTTTGCCATCAATCGATTTTCGGTATCAAGGATCCATAAAACATGGATTCTGACTACACAACATATTAAAGGAAGTAATTTACTACATTGGGGAACAGGCTTCACGAGTTTTTCTGTGTAAATGTAATTTCCGCAGCACGATTGCAATTATTTCTCTTTAGTACGTCATTACGAAGTAAGGAGAGAAAGTAAATAAAAAAACACATGGGGGACAAATTGGGGAAAGAGAAATGCAGCAACAGTACTGAAGAGAAAACCACTGAAGGATGAAGAACTGAGTGAGCTTGTAATTAACCTCAACACTCTATGCGGATGATAATACATGACAGTACAACATTGCAACAGAAAACTAGAAATTGTGACAACTTCAGCCTAGATATTTGTGTTTTTTGGCTGACCTCCTTTTTCTAAATGATGCAAAAACACAAATAATGATCTTCGGCCTTAAAGACATAACTAACGAAAGCCAGCAGGTCAGTTTATAGGCCCTTCAGATTGATACAACGCCTTCCCCGTCAATTGCCTTCTACGAGAACGGAGCTCTTGAGTCCAGTTGATTGGTTAGGTTAGTGATTCCGGGCGCGTCAAAAGATTTGGTCATTAGTCCCGTATGAGTCGTGCATGCTTTTTCTCGAGAGATGGACCTACCGTCGGCTAGCGGGGTTTCCCCCTAACCAGGACTCTCCCATCAGCGGGGCACCGCCCCAGCCGGGGCAAGGTCTACGCTCCCGACCGGTCTCCCGGAATATGTGGTAATGTAGTGCATGTATAAGTGTGTGTGTGTGTGTGTAAGGGGAGAGGATAGGACAAGGAAGAGGAAGGAAATATCGCGCGCGGTCCGTGACCCGTTTGTTAGGGTACTGCTACGGCATTCGCCTGGTGTTGATCGGAGAAACCACGGAAAACCACCGAGCAGAGCAGCCGGCCGCTAGAATTCTCCTCCAGACAGCGACTGAATTCGACCTAGCTGAAAAGCTAGTGTCGAAAATCCTGCGGTCGTCAGGACTCGAACCTAGGAGCTCCCTGTCACAGGCGCTGCAGTGACATCAGTTGATGCACTGAGCCACTGCTCCCGGTTCTTGGTTCCATTTAGATATGCTGAAAAGCATATACTACACTCTTTTCCACTCACATGTCACATGGCATTAACATTTGGGGTCATGCTTCCCAGCCGAAAAAGAGCAATTAGGATTATGTTGAACAAAAGATAAATGAACTATAATCACTATTTGTGCTACTTAAAAACCTTACAGTTAAGTCTATACATTTATGATTCTCTCTTATTTATTTATCATAACATTCAAATATACCCGGTATAATTCGAGAGATACTGAAATTGAAATTGGATTTTTCCAGATGCAGATTATCATTAGCCCAACAATCTTGCTTCTATAATGGTGATATACACGAAATGGTCTACACACGTTCCCAAGAACAACCTATAATATCTCCAAGGTTTTAATTTCCACATCTTGAACTAGATTTTGAATGATTCTCCTTACTGAAAAAGTCATGATGTGGGACAGTAATAAATATAGGTCTAGTAGACTTTCTAAAATTCGAGTAGACTTTCCAATCTTCGAAAATTCAGGGTTAACCGTGAAAATCGGACGTACGCCATCTTTATAAGTGTATTCCCCTCCATTCTTAGAAGAAATTTAAATTTAAAAAATTGATCCATTTTTGAGAACATTTTGACGATGTTCCACGGGCATCATGTAAAGTACCTTCAAAATTTAAAGAATGTTTTTCAAAATCTTAGAACTTTTGAGTTGGGCCAGATTGACCGAGAAATATTCAATTTGGGAGAAATCGTACGGAGTTCAGTCATTAGTGTTGTTCATAGACACTGACGGGACAGTTTCAGATAATGGTGCAGGGGACGGACGGACCGTTTCAGAAAATGGTGCAGGGCTCATTTTTGTTGAAAACTGATTTTTCGGGTCTTCCTACAACTACAATTGTGAAGACAGATTTTTCCTTAATGAAATCTGTTCCTTGAAGATAAATTTTGAAATAAGGTCGTGTACAATTTTTCGAAAATTTTAGTACTTTTCGCGTAATTTTGCATGAAAGTACGGGCGAGAAAGTACGTGCAGTTTTAGCACCACTAGTTTTATTACTAAGATCCTACAACTCTTTACGAATTATACGGTGCAGTAATTTCCAGAAGCATTAATAATTTTCTTACTGTCCGCAAGACGAACAGTATTCAAAACGGAAGCTAAAGAGGAAGCATGAGCGGCAATGCCAATCTCAAGGACATTACGCGGTTGCCCAATTTTCCCACGCGTTTTCTCACTACTGAGTCCAGGAAGTTTTATCAAATGCCGATAATGTCTATCACCGATTATTCCACATATAAGTTATTAGTTTCAATCCGACAATTAGCGTTTTATAATACGATTGTTATAAACCAATCACGGGCGCCTAAAATCGAAAAGTTCGTATGTGTACTTTTTCCTATCGTCTTACCGGAGATGACATTCAATTGTTTCGAAAAATAAATATTCCTTCGATGAAGGATTGATTGATTGGTTGGTTGAGTTTAAGGGCGCTTCAACGGCTAAGGTCATTTGCGCCCGTGTCAAATTATTTTAAGACCAGTGCATAATATTGCAGTTCCAAGCTAACAAAGAAAAATTAAAATCTTTAATAGAAAGCAAAGTAAAACTGAGAAGGAACGTATCCTAATAAAAGGGTTTGGCAGAAAATTGCCAGATAGTTTTTTGATTAAAATCTCGGGCTAAAAACCAATAATTGGCATTATCATCTTCTCTCAGATAAGGCTGTACAAGCCAGTCTCTCGCAAAAAGCCAAAAAGCTTGCAGAGAGAAGATTCGTCATTACTAAGAATCTCCGCAAGGGAGCTAGCAAGGTCATGCCTTCGACGGCACTATCTTAACACAGTGTAAGAGAACATGCTCCACGGTAAGATCTATTTTGCAGTATTCGTATATAGGGGGTGGGTCCCCGTGGAGGAGATAACCGTGGGAGAAATGGCAGTGACCGATTCGGAGGCGTGTTAAAATGATCTCCTCTCGCCGAGCATCAAGAGATGAAGACCAAGGATTTATGGAATCCTTGATTCTCGTGAGCTTAAAATCTGAGTTATGCCACTCTGTTTGCCATTCACTGCGGATAGAGCGTTTTATAAACAGCTTAGTGTCTTCCGTGGGGACTGTGAAGATGCCTAATTTTCTTTTCTTCGCGGCAGACTTTGCTGCCTGATCAGCTATTTCATTTCCTCTTATTCCCACGTGTCCAGGGACCCAACAAAAGACTAAAATATAGTGGCGGACCAATAGATGGATTTGGTGTTGGATGGTCATTGTCACTGGGTCACAAGACGAGATGGAGGAGATGGATTCAAGAGAGGTTTTGGAATCACTGCAGATCACTACTTTCTTTAGTGACATCGATCCAGCAAATTTAAGTGCCTCTAAGAGCGCGTACTTCTCTGCGGTATAGACGCTGCACGAAGTGGCTAATCGAAAACCTTGCGTGGCTCTATTGCAGTAGAAGGCACATCCGACTTTGCCGTTTTGAGAGGAGCCATCGGTGTAAATAAATAATGGCCAGGATACGTAGATTTTATCGCCTCAAATTCCGATAAGAATGTACTGGGGGGAGTTAAGGATTTAGAAGGTTAGACAGTCTAAGATCTATTATCGGCCGGTGTAGTTTCCAAGGGGAAACAAGGTTTCGGTGGGAGGGGGTTCACAGGGTTGGGTAGTTTTATATGAAGCTTCTGTAAGAGCATACCAAGACGGACTCCCAAGGGATGGGGTGACGATGGTCTAAGTGCATATGAGGTCAAGTGGGTTGGATGGAGGACTGCTTGACGCGAGGGAGTATCAACATTGGATAATTTCGCGCCATAGGAGGCAATCAGAATATCCCGCCTTCGGCTCAGGGATGGTTCTCCAGCCTCGGCCAAGAGGCATTCGATGCGACTCGTGCGGTAGGCGCCTGTACTAATCCTTATGCCGACATTGTCTATGGTATTTAATGGCCAGAGGGTTGATGGAGACGCTGACCCATACACTATGCATCCGTAATCCAAGATAGGGTGGATGAGAGTTCTATACAAACGCAGAAGACAAACACGGTCTGCGCCCCAAGAGCTACCAGTAAGAGTGCGAAGGAGATTCATAGGTGATACACATCGGCCCTGTAGTTTACGGACGTGTTTTCGCCAGGTTAGGCTCTTGTCGAATGTGAGTCCAAGGAAGGTTGCGGATTCAACGAATGGAAGCTGCTGTCCTCCAAGAAAAAGGTCGGGGTGATTATGGAGGTGATGGATTCTGCAAAAGTGCATGCAAGTGGTTTTTGAGGTAGAGAACTTGAATCCTGTTTCTTCGCTCCATTCCTGCAGTTTGTTGAGCACTAGTTGTAGTTGCCTCTCAATAACTAGCACGCTCTTGGAGCAAAAAATTGCAAAATCGTCAACGAACAGTGATGCTTTCACAGGCTCCCGGATAACTGATGCAATACTATTGATAGCAATGGCAAACAGAGTGACGCTCAAAATTGATCCCTGGGGAACACCGTTTTCTAACTGGTGACTAGAGTATAACACGTCGCCAAGGCGGACGCGGAAAGATCTTGATTAAAGAAAACCTACTAGAAACAAAGGGAGCCGTCCCCTAAGGCCCCAAGTGTGCAAGGTGCGAAGAATAGCGTACCTCCAGGTGGTGTCATACGCTTTCTCTATATCGAAGAAAATTGCTACCAGGTGCTGACGTAGCACGAAAGGAGTGGAAATCTGCGTAGCGAGGGTGACTAAGTGGTCCATGGTTGACCTGTGCTTCCTGAAGCCACATTGGAGAGGTGTAAATAGGTTCTTTTGTTTCAGGAGCCAGACCAGACGTGTATTTACCATTCGCTCTAAAAGCTTGCACACACAGCTTGTGAGCGAGATTGAGCGGTAACTTGAGGGGGTTGTTCTGTCCTTTCCTTCTTTAGGGATTGGGAGGACGATGGCCTCACGCCAAATCCTTGGTATAGTATGTTCAGTCCAAATCTTGTTGAAAATGCCGAGGAGAAGCGAACGAGCGTTTTCAGGTAGGTGTGTCAACATTTGGTTATGTGTCTGGCCTGATCCTGGAGCAGAATTTTTCGCACAAGCGAGGGCACAGGAGAGTTCGTCCATGGAGAAAAAGGCATTGTAATCTTCCTCCACGCGACTCGAGAAGTCTAATTTACAGTTTTCCATTTTTCTTTTCGTGTTTTGAAAGCCAGAAGGGTAGTGTACGGAGCTGGAGATTTGTTCGTAATGAGAGGCCATTTCTTCAGCAATTTCTTGTGGAGAGGTTAGGAGACTGCCATTTACCATAAGCCCTGAAATAAGACGGCGAAGGGAGTCTTCCACCGATCTGTCGGACTTTTCTCCACACAAGTTTAGGGGATGAACGGCAAGAGAGTGACGAGATGTAGGCTCTCCAGGACGCAGCCTTACTTTCCCGTATCGTTAACCTAGGTTTGGCTCGGGATCTTTTATAGGTTTTCCATGGCTGGGAACCTACTAAGTTTTGCCAATACCCTCTTCCGATCCCGGACCGCGGTGGCACAATCAACGTTCCACCATGACACAGGGGGGTGTCGTGCATGGCCCGACGACTTCGGGATGGCAAATGAGGCCGCATGAAGGATGGCGTTATTAAAATGGGCAACCATAGCATCGATGTCGTTTGGGCAGTTTTCCGATATTCGTAATTCTTTCTTGAATGTTTCCCAATCAGCTCGGTGGATTAGCCAGCGAGGAGGGCGGGCAACGTTCAGATTGGGAATATCGAGGTTGACCCGAATGGGAAAATGGTCACTGCCATGCAGGTCGCCAAGGACAGTCCACTCGAAGATTGTAGAAACGGAGGGACTACAGAGAGCTAGGTCCACGGACGAGAATGTGTTAGAAGCTACGGAAAAGTGTGTGCTTTCGCCAGAATTTAGGAGAATTAAGTTTTGGTTATCTATGATATTTTCAAGTAACCTGCCTCTCGTGCACTACCTTGTGCCACCCCAGGTGGGGTTGTGGGCGTTGAAGTCCCCCACAATAAGAAAAGGTGTAGGCACCTAAGAGAGCACATCTTCCAGTTCTTTCTGTGACACGACTTGTCCAGGCGGGATATAAACGTTGCAAATGGTAACAGAAACAATTCGGAAATTTACACGAACGCAAGATATCTGGAGAGTGGTTCGTATGTCTATTTCTTTCGATACCAAAGAGTCTGTGATAAAAGTGGCGACTCCGCCATGGGCGCGGAGGCCATCGTCTACGTCTTGCCTGTAGCAACAAAAGCCGCGTAGAGAGAGGGAGTGCTCAGAACGGAGATGTGTTTCCTGCAGGCAGATAACCACGGGTCTATGTATAGACATTATTAACTTTAATTCGTCCAAACGGGTACGAAAGCCATTTATGTTCCATCAGAGGAGAGCCATAGTTTTTAGTTCTTAGGTTTTTGGTTCTAGGGTGGGTTATGTATCGGGTTTCTTTTTCTTCTTTTTCCTTCTTTGTTGGAGAGTAATGGCTTGGTTCATGCAGAGTTCCTCATTCCCGGCAGAGACATCTTGACTACTGCTGGAGAGGGTCGCATGTATTGGGACACCACGGTTCCTTGAGACAGGCGACCTAGATCTAGCAATAGGGCCTGTCGGCCTCAGCTTTTCTGGATGTGTTTGAGTGTTTGTTGAAATATTTATGCTTTTTGTTTCCGATATTGTTTCAGGCTGGACAAGAGATTTGGGATTGGCATCTCCGCCGATGTTATCAAAGGACACTTGGGAGGCAGCATCGCGCAAAGTGGAGGCTTTAGGCGTTTGGGTTTCAGAATTTACTTTATGTTGACCCACGGTGTCAGCGAAACTTCGGGCCATGTCCACGGGGTTTCGCGTCTGGTAACGGCGTCGTGCCTCCGGAAAGGAAACTTTCTCAGAGACCCTGATCTTCTGGATCTCTCTTTCTCTTAAGAAAATGGGGCACTGGTTGGAATTAGATGGATGTTTTCCACAACAGTTTACGCACTTTGCCTCGGCGGAGCAGTGAGAGTCATTACAAATCTCCCTTCCACAGTGCACGCACACTGCGGCGCTCATGCAGCGAAGTTGCGTATGCCCAAACCTCTGGCATTTAAAGCAGCGCAGAGGGTTTGGAACATACTGCCTGACACGGAGATTGTAGAAGCTACACGATATCTTCTCTGGTAGAGATGAACGGTCGAAGGTCAGTATCAGAGTTGAGGTAGGAGTGAGTACCCCATTTACTCTCCGCTGAATCCTGTAAATCTCTGACACACCATACGGCTCGAAGAAAGCTTTCAAATTTTCTTCCGATTCGGTAGAGAAGTCTTCGTGATTTACCACACCCTTGCAGAGGTTTAAGGTCGGGTGGGCGGACACATGCACCTGGAGGCCGGCTATTTCTTTGAGGTCAAGGATCTAGCTGATCTGTTCGTCAGAACGACATTCAAAAAGGATTGTGCCGTTTCTCTGACGGACCACCGACTGAAATATACCAAACTTTTCAATTTCTCTGGCAAGTTTGATTGGGCTGACACTCTTCATAGTTTCATTTTCTCTTTTACTTGACGTGACGAGAAAGCGGGGCTTAGTAGGTCTGTCTGACTGATTACAAAAAAAAACTCTTACTGTTTCACCAACAAATCTCCTCTTCCTTATGGAAGAGGGTGGGGGGTAGGTTTTTTATCCATTAAGAGGATATCAGATTCATCCCCGTGGTCCCCACCCACCACGGAGCCCAACAAGGGGACACTCCATCGGAGTGCCAGGGTTGCCACGGGGATATAGTGGGGGGTAACCACAGCGCTGCACCGCCGTGGATCCCCCCGCTCACCCTGGAGTTCAGTACAAGACCTAGTCCAAGCCGGTTGATCGGGAGTGGGTTAGCTCCCGACCGCCCGTCTAGAAGAGTCCGTAGCCAAAGCAAGTGTATTGAGACCTACAAGGAATGTTCCCCAAAATACGTAAGAGCACGTATCCCTGGATGCCAAGAGAAAAGGAGCACGAGGAGAGTAATTGGGAAACAGACAGGCCCCTCAACCGCCAGGACATACATTCCATCCGACACGGGTCGCCATGCACGGCAAACACATGTGTGGGCGTTCAGCATACAGAGGGAGCCAGTGAAATAGAAGAGGGAGAAGAAAAGAGACAGGATGGTATAGAAGAATGAGAATGTACAATGGGGAGAAGAAAAGTGACTTGTGAACGAATGGAATACTTGAGAGCCCTCTCTGTATCCCCCCGTCAGGACGTGGACCAACCCACCTCGACGGGTTCGATGACGGAAACTGCAGTAATCAATATAGGTCTGAAACAACCCATCAAGAAATATTTTTCGACACTTTAACATTATGTTCATACTATTTAATCCATTTATGTGTTTTATTCGTGAAAACGTCTAACAGACATCCACTCATGATTTTAAACTTCTGAAATAAGTCCGCTCGTCGCTACACGACTCGCTATCGAAACTCGTGTCAAACCACTATACTTGGGGTTTTCTAACGTGGCGGCTGAGGGTAGTTTCTCCAAGATGGATTCCGCACGACTTTTTGAGTCATTCTCAGTCCTGTCGCTGGAGTCGCTTGATCTGCACCCCTTCTTGATGCGGGCGCGATCATGCGGCATCTTGCGGCAGGACTGAGAATGTCTCAAAACGTCCTGCCGAATTCCATCGTGGAGGTGGAATTCCCTCAGACGCCACGTTAGAAAAACCCAACTACAGTGAAATTACTCGCTGAAAGATCTCGTAAATATCTGTAATGAATTGGCTCAGGCAAATTGTCATTTTGCAATTTGCAATTATATCATTCATATAAACCATGATGAAAACACATATTTTCATCATGATATAATCTTCACTCTTAAGCCTTTTTTCTTCTTCCCTGGTCACGCGATCTGTTGGTACTAGTACAGAAACTAATATACTGTAGGTTTTTATATCGAATTAATATAGATTTTCTGCACATGAAACAAAATTAATTCATATAATTGCATAACCCTTCACATGGGACACTATTTCGAGTCTCTCTGTCTCACAAATGCAACACAAAACCTAAATAATTATTTCTGGATGTAATATCGACTCTCTATCCGCTAGTGAGTATCTTGCTTTAATCATCGAAGGGCACTTGTACGTGAATATTTTTAAAAATATCTATTTTTCAATTTTTATACTTAAAAAAACTGAACAAAATCGTGTTTTATAGTGTAACATTTCGGAAAGTTTCTCAAAAAGAAATTTTAAAAATTTCGTCCTAAGCGACCACGCTCCTGTTAAATGTCAAATTTTGTTCTATTTTGTATATTTTTCTACAGAAAATATTTCGATGGAATAAATTTTGTTGCAACTGTTGGTAGCCCAGCTACAGTCGCGCCAGCAGCATGTTGGGATACATCTTGTTTGTTCTTCGTTTACATTTTAGTATCCAAGTGTTGATGACTGATCAGGGATTTCGCGCAGTAACTACCAAACTTTAAAGTGAAATTCTCTTAAGTTAGATTTTATCATTTGAATCTTTTATAAAAAATAAATAAATAAAGATGCTGATATTTTCAGATGAGGTTCAGGACACTATTTACAATAATGTAGATTACAATGTATGTCCTACATACAAAACAAACAGAAATATTCTTAACCTAATAAATTATTTTTATCTACTATGATTTATCTACTTGCTATAGTTTCAGAGCATAAACTAAGTTCATTAAAGAGAAAAATAAAATAAAGTCTAAATAAACTAAAATATTAATAACAAAAAATATATTAAAGTGAAACTGGTGTTAAATTATTCGGAAGAACTAACTTAATCTGTAAAACTATTTTAATTAACATCAGTATCAAACTTTTTTAGAAATTGGGATTTGATAACACTTAATTTTGGCCATTATTTCTAATGCATTCACACATATGTCCTAAGATACGCGGTAATAAATCTGTTCACATCTTAAACAGTATAAAGGGAATAGCAGTCGCGGCTCGTGATTTTCAAAATAGGGAAGGCTGCAAATGCATTGCATTATATTGCATTGCAGTGCATGCATTACATTTATAGAATGCAGGCATTATATACATAATCTCTTCCGATACAGGCATAAGGGAATAGCACTCCTATCGCAAATTAAGAAAACTAGTTGATGCGCAATGCCACACGCTGAGCTGCATAGTAACGCAATCTGGTGAGCACGCCATTCTTCAGACCCAACGCCCACCCTTGAAGGCTGCCTGGCCGCAGCCTTCGTCCGCCGGTAAGCCTGTGCAGTGAATGCATGACGTCACGCCCTCCTCGTTTTACACAGACCTTATGGCCGTATGAAGTGGGAGCCTAACGCTTTTGCCTTCCCTGTCAACAGCTTCAAATGAGTTACGGATGACCGTTATCGAACTCACAGACAAACATTTTGATATTACTGTTACATAATGTAACTCAGTAAGCCATTATTAATAAATAAATAAATACATTTATGAATACAATTTTTAATTTCTTTCGGGCGGCGATTTCCACAGGAGAGGCTCCGCCTTACAGCCTTTAATGACGAGCCGCGCCTGGGGAATAGTTAAATGCAAATAATATGCACCCAATCGAAAATGAAAAATTTAATTTTTATCAAAATGTTAGGGGACTAGGATGAGATTTAACTGGTTTTTACATTGGCAAGCTCGGTTACAATTGTGATAGTATATTAGGACCCATTATCTGGGTCAATATAGAGCTTTGAACGGTTTCCCAATGATTGTTAAGTTTTTCGCACCGATAGGATAATTAAAAGAGGAAGCGTTATAATTGTTGTACTTAATGATTTTCCTAGCACTGAATTTGAATTAAATCATGTAAATTTTGAGACGCTTGCTCTAAAACTGTTCGAACTTTTCACTTTTCCCCATGGCACGTCACACACAGTTTTAACTGTTTTTTGACGTAAAATATATAAACTTACGACGGTTCCCAGAAGTAAATAATATTTTTTGATGTACTGCGACATGTCACATCGTGGCGTGGAAGTGCGGCCAGACACCTGGGGATTTGAATGTCTGGGAATTTGAGTGTCTGTCGCCGTGAATCGTGAACGACGCACATAGGGGTATTTTGTAAGAAAAGCTGGCCAAAATTAAAAACAAAAAATTTTAACATACGAGAAAACTAACACCATGTTTACACCATGTCTCAACTACGTTGAATATATATCTGTGATCCCGGTGAATAAGCTGATAAGTCATAAACACTTTATTTTACAAGAGAGCAAAAATCAACTTTTAACTGAATTAAATCAGGGATTAATGATATTGAAACGAAGGTGAAATTCAAACGAAACTATTTGTAAGCAGGTTTAGTTTGACTATCAGCTTATTCACCGGGGTCAAAGATATTACGTCATACGACAGTAATCTGTTAGTCTCAGTCTAGTGTCTTCGTTGTAGCACCAGTCTAATGTTAGTTGTATGCGCTGCAAGCATTTGCTACCAGCAGTTCCTTACAACGGGATCCTTTATTCACTTCATGAGTGCTTTCAAAGTTGTGAAGCGTTTCGTGATGGATATTGAAATTCCAGGTATGTACTGTGTTTTAAATTAAATACCGACCAATTAAAGATTAATATTTACATAATTTAAGACGTTCTAAGAGAACGTATAATGCATTTAAATTTTGGGTTGACTTTTATCAAACAGTGTATTAGTTATAGTGTTAGTCCGTGCCGTGACAAGCAAAACTTTGTATTACAAGTTTTTCTAAAGTTCCTATCCTAACCGTTAAAAAGGAAAACCTTCCCACATATTTCCACAATTTTAGTTTATGGGCACTTTATTTAAAGATCGGTGATGCATAACAAAATTCGTGAAATTTAGGAAGATCAATATGATTTTTTTGTTGTAGATTTCGAAGAAAGTTTTAACGAGGTGACTAATGGGCAACTCTACAGGTATATCAAGCAGTGTTTCTGAACGTTTAATTGACGACAAGATTAAATACATGGAGAATCATTTGTTGAAAATCACAAATTGTCCATCGGAAAAAGATAACTAATTTAAAAGTAAATTACGGTTTCTCAAGTCTGAATTCAATCAAAAATGGGTAGCTGCATTTAATATGAAAGAACGATTTGTAAAAAAAATAATGAAAAATGGCCTATCGGTGCTGTGAAATTACCAATATGGACTAAAGAAAAGGCGGATCGACTGAGACAGGAATTCGGATTGATTGATTGATTGGGTTTAAGAATGCTTAAAAGCTAACCAGTACGCAATTATGCAGTATCAAGCTAAAAAAATTAAAATTTTAAATGGAAAGCAATGAAAAACTGAAAAGGAACGTATCCTAACAAAAATGGTTTGGCAGAAAAGAGCCAGATAATTACTTTTAAAATCTCGGACTAAAAGCCTACTAATTGGCATTATCTTCTTCTCTCAGATAAGGTTGTAGAAGTTAGTCTCTCGTAAAAAGCTAAAAATCTTGCAGAGAGAAGATACGTAATTTCTAAGAATCCCCGCTAGGTTGCTAGCAAGGTGGTGCCTTCGGCGGCTCTCTCTTATCTTATCCACTCTATCTCTCTTATCCACAGTGCAAGAGAACATGCTCCATGGTCAGATCTATTTTGCAGTATTCGCATATGGGGGGGGGGGGGTCCCGCGGAGAAGATAACCGTGGGAGATATGACAATGACCGATCCGAAGGCGTGTTAAAATGATCTCCTCGCGCCTAGCTTTACGAGAGGAGGAAGACCAAGAATTTATGGAATCCGTAAGTCTCGTGAGCGTAAAATCTGAGTTCTGCCACTCTGTTCGCCATTCACTGCAGATACGTTTTCCATTCGCCGCACTAGTGCGCACTCAGGGCAGCTTTCGTGTTCCATTCGACCGCTAGGGCGCACCAGTGCAAAGAACTGCGTGGTCCATTCGCACATCGACACGGACCCAGGGCACACTCGGGGCGCCCTAAACTGCATTGACGATCGCGTCAGTGCAGTCCAGTGCACCGGGTCATTGTGAGGTTAGGTACGGAAGTTATCCATGCTGATTTAGATTCGTGGTGAAATTGTGAAGGCAATTGAGAATCATCTGTCACACAGGGACACTTCGAATGATGGAGTATATTATGTTTTGCAAGAAATGTCTTAAAATAATGTTCGTGATTTACACGAAGTTCGGAAAATCAGATTGTGTTTTCCGAAAATTTAACCTTGAATAACTGCACATTAACAAACCCAGTGCTATTTAGAAACTAAAGTGTTTTAGGTACGTCTCAATTTCGAAACGCTAATAAAGTGAAAATAAAAATAGTGACCCTCACAAAATCATTCAAATATATATGCCAAGAAATGTTTCTCGCACGCCCATACATATACCAGCGGAAATGTTCATGTTAATATTTTTATTGTTTTCAGTAAACAAACAATTCTACAGAAGCCTTTCGGTTGAAAATCTTGTGTACTATGTCGATCACTAGCAAATCTCGAAAAATGAAATTACGACTCATACGCATTTGAAGTTTTCGTAGTTTTTAACTAAAGAAATCACACGTTAATAATTTATGAATTAAGAAGTAAGAATTACTAAAAGACTTCATAGAAATTATGACGACGATCATAATTCAAAATTATTTTTCAAGTTCCATCAATGTGACTGACCAAGAACAGCTGTGTATAATTTCACTGCGGAGCGCACAAGCACTGACTCAGTTCCGGAATCCGTCTCATTAGTAGCTGCTTTTCACGCGTGTGGGGCAGCACTGTTACGGAGCGATGACGTTTCTGCCCTGCACTAGGGTGGGTTTCAGTGCAACGAATGGAAAACGCTATTAGTGTCTTCCGTGGGGACTGTAAAGATCTAATACTGTACTTTTTCTTTGTGGCGGAATTTGCTGCCTGGTCAGCTATTTCGTTTCCTCGCATTGCCACGGCCAGGGACCAACAACAGACTAAGATACAGAGGCGAACCAATAGATGATAGATTTGGGGTTGGATGGTCATTGTCAGAGGGTCACAAGACGAGGAAGAGATAGATTCGAGAGAGCTTTTGGAATCACTGCAGATCACTACTTTCCTTAATGACATCGATACAGCAAACTCAAGTGCCTCCAAGAGCGCATACTTCTCTGCAGTATAGACGCTGCACGAAGAGTCTAATCGAAAACTTCGCGTGGCACTACTGCAGTTAAAGGTGGTCATTTGACGAATATTCTTTCTCGTTCTCGTAAGCGTGAAAGGCTGAACGAGAATGGGGCCCACGAGAATCTCGTGCAATGAGAACGCAATCTCGAGAGCGAGACGACTCGATAATCTCGTAGCCAGACCCGTCAGACGGAAGGCCCAGCCAACGGTCTTTCGCAGACATCAACACGAGCTCGTTTGCTGGCCTTGGACCTCACGTTCGGGCGCAGAGCTTGGCGGCACGTGATACAGCGTTGAAAATTTATGGAATTTCTCGGTATGGATAGTCCTTTTCAGTAAAGATAAAGAATGGAGAAACGTGTCTTCTTACCCATAAAGGAGTCTTCCCACGCATCCCAAACTCCCTTCTTGCATGACTGTGTTTATCACAAATTACGATTCTTTGATTAAATTTGACCATATCACTAACATTCGGGGAAAATAATAGCCCAGTTTCCTTATTCTGCGCCACAATTATAACTAAAACTATTAAAAATGAACACTGAGCGCTAATAGTCTGCAATAATATCTATTCTTACGCGAGGAAACAGAAGCGTAATGTTTAATTCAAAAGTAATTATTGAAACATGTTTTATTTACACCCATTTATTATTTAAGAAATTTCATTAAGAAAAAATATTAATAGTACTATATAATATTAATTAATATTAATAAATATTTTAAAATATTAACTCTAATTACATTTTAAATGTTTGCATTAAATTTGTGTAAATTAATTTATTATTTTGTTTGTTAATTTATAAATTTTATTTAAGTTAAATGTTAATTTTAATTAAAAAGTGAAAATGTAAATATTAATACACTCTTTTTATTAATTAATAATGTTAGTATAAATTTCTTAATATTAATGAAGAAAAACTCTTCTCGAAGTGGGCTCCTCCAGATGTTTTTTACAATGTACGTAAGCTACACGCCAAGCAGAGAACCCTTGCCCACATGCCAAGTTAATGACTAATAATAATAATAATAATAATATTTACTTTTATTACAAATTTTCTCAATGTTTGCAGTTAATAATGTCAAAATATATTAAACCCTTAATATAAACTAGGAAAATAACATTTTAATTTAACCCTATTTATTAATGTGTAATTAAGATTTAATCGTGAAATGAAGTAAAAGGACATAATTTTTTAACAATTAACAAAACTGGAACGGAAAGCCTGAGCGTTCGGGATCATCTCGAGGTGTCAAAGCTTCTTCAGTTCGCCGTAGGAGGGGTCGGGGAGGGAAGAAACGGTCCTACGGCTACGGCGCGGCGCATACGTTGACAGCCTCTCCACGTGCGAAATACGAAGATAGGCTTAGGTCATCTCTCAGGTCAGATGGGAGATAGCTCGATGAAGGACACTAAGAAAGGGTTCTCTTCACTGGAATCAATAATTAGTAGGATAATGGATCACGGGATCGGTCAATTAATGGATTACACTAGTTCGATCTCTTGTTTGATTTCTACAATGGAATCAATAATTATTATTTCATATTTCAACTTTTCCGAAATTTAAATCGTGTGAGGTTTTCATTTGCGTACTAAGTATACAAAACGTAAACACTCGAACACAAAACATTAACAATAATAAGAAAATACTTTAATATAGTTGTTGCTGTGAGCCATCTCCTATAATTTTTTATTAATTAATTAATTTATTTTTTACTTTTCTTGTGTATAATACTTACGATATATAATACTTAACTATTATGAAAGTATAAGGAAACGTTTTATTATTACGCCAGAGAGCAATTATTGTATTTAATTCAAATCAATTAATTAGGAAGAATCCTTGCTCTATACCAAGCTGTTTTGATCACGAGTCTCTTCCGATCCTCAGCCGGTTTGGACTGCTTACGAGAATACTCTGTCCCTACGAGATACGAGAATCTCGTAGTCGGCGGCTCTCGTTGCCTCCCGCAGAGAAAGAGATTCTCTTTCGCCAGTGTACTCCCGTGGCCTTGGCTGGGCGCTTCCCCCTCCACGACCCTTCTCCCTTCCTCGGCCAGCGAGAATGATTCACAGTTCAGACGAGATTCGAGAGAGACTGAATGCAGTTTTGTCCGTCTCTAACTGCAGTAGAAGGCACATCCGACTTGGCAGTTTTGAGAGGAGCCATCGATGTAAATTAAGTAATGGCCAGGATACGTAGATTTTATCGCCTGAAATTCCATTAGAAATGTACTAGAGGGAGTTAAGGATTTAGGGAGGTTAGACAATCTAAGGTCTATTATGGGCCGGTGTAGTTTCGAAGGGAAAATAAAGTTTCAGGGGGTTTCACAGGGTTAGGCAACTTTATTTTAAACTTCTGTAAAAGCATACGGAGACGGATTCCCAGGGAATGGGGTAACGATGGTCTAAGTGAATACGAAGTCGAGTGGGTCTGGTGAGGACTGCTTGAGGTGAGGGACTATCCACTGTGGATTATTTCGCGCCATATGGGGCAATCAAAATATCTCGCCTTCGATTCAGAGATGGTTCCCAAGCCTCGGTCAGAGGCATTCGATGCGATTCGTGCTGTAGGCGCCTGTATTGATCCTTATACCGGCATTGTGTATGGTATTTAATGGCCGGAGGGTTGATGGAGACGCTGACCCACATACATCCATAATCTAAGATAGGGCGGATGAGGGTTCTATACAAACGTAAGAAACACACAGTCTACGTCCCAAGCGCTACCAGTAAAAGTGTGAAGAAGCTTTAAAGGTGATACACATCGGCCCAGTAATTTACGGATGTGTTTTCACCAGGTTAAGTTCTTGTCGAATGTGAGCCCAAGGAAAGTTGCGAATTCAACAAATGGAAGCTGATGACACCCAAGAAAAAGGTCAGAGTGATTATGGAGGCGATTAATTCCGCAGAAGTGCATGCAGTTGGTTTTTGAGGTGGAAAATTTGAATCCTGTTTTATCGCTCCATTCCTGCAATTTGTTGTGCACATGTTGTAACTGTCTCTCAATAACTTGTATGCTCGTGGAGGAGCAAAAAATGCCAAAATTGCTGTGTATCACAGCATTTGTGCCCACGAGGTTCGGTGAAGTGGGCACACTGTACCGGACAGTATAGTTGCGGCCCACTGTGGCAGCTGCAGGGTTGCTCCGGGGGACGCGGCCTGAGAAGGAAAGAGCAGTACGGGATGACGCCACCAGGAGCAGAGCAAGCGGCGGCGCTTTTCCGTGGGCACCGGACCGCGTCGGCAAGGCGGTCACCGGAGGGGCATTTCCCCTCTATTCCCCGCCACGGAGGCGGGAAGTGAGAGACTCGCTCCGATGCCTCGGGGCGTATATATATGGCCCCGTCCGGGGCGGTAGACAGTGACATTTCGGAAGCAGTAATAGAGTGCCTAGTGACAGTAGTGAGTTCTGGTTGCCGTGCGTGTGCTATGGTGTATGATTCTTCTGGCGGACTGAAACTTGGCTTCCAATAGGTACATCTTCTGGAACTTTGGTTGTGACCTGGCGTGTATTTTGGATTGGAATTGGATTGTGGCTTGACTGTAATAAACTGATTACAAAAGAACTGTTGTTTTTCCTTGTACATAACAGTTCTAATTGGCGACGAGGGTAAAGCAAGCAATGGAAGAAGTACTGAAACACATTTTGGAGCTGCAACAGCAGCAGCAACAACAAAAGCAGAATCAGATGATGTTAGAGGCGGTAAGATCACTGTTGACCGCACGACCAGAGCAGCAACCAAGATCGCATTCGGCGCCTAGTTTTCCGAAATTTGAGCCGGATAAAGATGTATGGACTTCATACTATGCCAGATTGAACCAGCATTTTTTATATCATGGCGTCACGGATGATGTAAACAAAAGAGCTTTCTTTTTTAGTATCTCAGGGAGTGAGTTATACGAACTATTGCAGAAACTTTTTCCGTTGAAAAAAGTGGAGAAGTGGATTTCCCGCAATTAATGGAGAAGCTATCTTCACATTTTGAAAGGAAACCTCATATGGTGGCAGCAAGATACAGTTTTTTCAAAAGCAGAATCAAGTCGGGGGACTCGCACAAAGAATGGGGGACGGAGTTCACAGGGTTAACAAGGGACTGTGCTTTCAAGCAAGTTTATGATTTATCCCACGCAGAATTATTGATCAGAGACATGATAGTGCAACATACCACGGAAGACAAGGTGAAAATGGAAGCTTTGCAGCTGGAGGATCCTTCCCTGGCTGAGGTCCAAAAACTAGCTACAACTTTCGAAATCACCAGTAGAGTAGCGAAGCAAATAGCAGATCCGATGGAAATAATGCTGTTTTCAAGAAATAGAGAGGGTAATAGGGAAACCGTAGCAGAAATCAGAGCCCGCGGAAGCCGGACTTAAAGTCATACAGATTCTGTGGAGTGTCGCATAGCAGAGACAAGTGTTCAGAAATGCGAAGTGTTTTTTTTTTGTGGAGTAACAGGTCACATTCAGTCGGTGTGTCAAAAGAAGTCAAGGGGGGTCTCAGGTACGAAGAACGTCGAAGAAATGGAGGTAAATGTGGCGAATGAGGTGATCAGCAGTGAAAATGAAAAAGTGTTCGTGAATTTGGAGGTAGCAGGCGAGAACATAAAGTTCCAAGTAGACACTGGTTCACCGGTCACTTTGATTAATTTGCGAACATTTCGCAGATTAGGGGCACCACAGTGAGTAGGTCTAATCTAAACCTGTGTTCTTTCGGCAAAGACAAAATTGACGTCAAGGTATTTTTCGGGCAGTGATTGGTTACAAGGGAGTGCACCGAGAAGGAACTATCACAGTGGTCAATAGGGAAGACACGACCAATGTGATGGGGATGGACGTGTTTTGTGCCTTCCACTTCAAAATTGAGGACCGGATAAATTTGGTGTCCGAAATTGTGCCTTTCGGCGAAATTGAAGTTTTGGGCAAAGATTTTGAGAATTTGTTCTAGGATAGTCTCGGGAAAGCCAGCGATTGGGAAGCACACATCCAGCTGAAAGACGGCGCAGTACCTCGGTACTGCAAAGCGCGGCCCGTTCCTCTGGCACTGCGGGAGCAGGTGAATAGCAAATTGGTGAGATTGCAAAAGCTTGGTATTATTACGCCAGTAAAAACTAGTGTTTGGGCTACGCCGTTGGTAGTGTTGAAGAAAGACGGGAAAATCCGTTTGTGTGGGGACTTTAAATCCACGATTGAAAAATATCCTATTCCCCGTCCAGAGGAATTATTCCAGAAGTTAGCTGGGGGTAAATATTTTTTTAAAATAGATCTGGATGCCTACTTACAGCTTCCATTAGACGAGGAGTCTAAGCGATATCTGACAGTGAATACGCCGTTAGGATTGTTCCAGTATGAGAGAGTGCCGTTCGGGGTGGCATCAGCAGCTCCAATTTTCCAAAGATACCTGGAGCAATTAATAGCGGGAGTGCCTGGCAGTAGGAACTATCTGGATGATATTGTAGTAACAAGTAGGACAAATAAGGAGCATATTCAGAACCTAAGGGACGTATTGGGAGGGCTGCAGGCGGCCGGTTTAAAAGAAAAACTAAAAAAGTGAGTTCTTTAAGCCCTGCATAACTTATCTAGGTCACATGATAGATAAAGAGGGCATTAGGCCTACACAAGCCAATGTAGAAGTCATTGTGAATCTTCCTCCACCTAGGGACATTCAGCAGCTGCAATCATTTCTAGGTAAGGCAAAGTATTATGTCAAATTCATTCAAGTCTTTTCCAAGGTAGCGGCACCGCTCAACGCTCTACGTGGGAAGGGCGCCAGGTTTTTGTGGTCGCCAGCCTGCAGCAGAACGTTTGAAAAAATTAGAAAGGCACTTGTGGAGGCAATGAAACTAAGGCATTTCGACGCAGACAGAACCCTCATCCTGGCAACGGACGCGTCTGACTACGGGATTGGAGCGGTGTTGTCACAGAAAGACGAATTGGGGCAGGACACCCTATCGCGTTTGCGTCCAAAACGCTCAATATCCATCAGCGTAGGTACGCTCAAATTGAAAAAGAGGCACTATCAATAATATTTGTAGTGCATAAGTTTAATGAATATTTGTATGGGAACAAGTTCTTGATCGTTACATAAGCCCCTGGTGGAGTTGTTTCATCCGGCGACGAGGATCCCGGATAATACACTGCGGAAGCTGCAGATATGGGCTCTGTTCCTGTCGGATTATAATTACCGCATTATGTTTAGATCCACAGCTCAACATGGCAATGCAGATGCCCTATCCAGGCTGCCGGTGGGACCAGATAATAGGTTCGACGAACAAGAGCTGGAATGTCTGCAGCTAGATCAGCTCCAAGAAGAAGCAGTTCTTCAGTTTCCCCTGGACCAGCGGGTGATAACCGCACAGACCGACCAGGACGCTCAACTGGCAAGCATCAGGGCTTTTATCAGGTCAGGTAAAAGGAGTCCCGCAGATAATTTGGAGTCCAACCCACTGTGGAAGTTCAGGGAGAGGTTGAAAGTTAGAGCAGGAGTCCTGTTTTTAGAAGCCGGGGACCAGGTGACGGTGGTCATTCCGACAAGCTTGAGACAGAGGGTCCTAAGCATATTGCACAAGGGACAATGGGGAATTGTCCTCACCAAACAGCTGGCCAGGAAATACTGTTACTGGCCTAACATTGATATGAGATATAGAAACCAGGGTCAGGTCGTGAGCCATGCCAGGCTTTTCAGAAGAGTCCAGAAAGCAGTTTTAAGGAATGGTCGGAGCTTCAGGAGGTTTGGAAGAGTCCACATCGACTTCGCGGGCCCTTTTCAAGGTAGTATGTGGTTAATCTTAGTAGATGCTTCATCAGGTTTTCCTTGCGTAATTCGTATGACTAGCACCACGACGGATTGCACAGTTCGAGCGCTTCAGTCAGTATTTTTCATAGAGGGATTACCGGCAACAATAGTCTCAGACAAAGGGCCCCAGTTTACGGGGTAGTTGTTTCAGAAATTTTGTCAAACCAACGGGGTTGAGCACATTCTGGCCCCTCCTTTTCATCCGCTTTCCAATGGCGAGGCAGAGCGCTTTGTACAAGCTTTCAAAAGTGCGATGAACAAGGTGAAATTTGAAGGCAGGGATCAACAGGAAGCAGTGCTAGAGCTCGTATCATACAGAGCTCTTCCGGGAAGAGAAGGAACAAGTCCGGCGCAGAGGCTTCATGGTCGACAACCTCGAACGTTACTGTCTCTGTTTTGCCCGAGGAAAAAGACGTACAGAACTGAGCAACCGAGGTTCGAAGAGGGCGCTAGGGTAATGCTCAAGACGCATAAGGATTCACCTCTTTGGATCCCCGGGACGGTAGTGAAAGTAGAAGGATCAAGGTGTTACACGGTCAAGACTAGGGACAGTCTGGTTAGAAGGCATCAGAAGCAGTTGCGGCCACGACATTTTTCGTTGAAGGACCTGGACAGCCCGGGGGACTTAGGCACAGAAACCTTTTCTCCGAGCGACACAGCTGATACTCCTTTCTTGCAGGGGAGCAGGCGGCCTTCTCGGCAGCAGCAAGAACAGCTCCACCAGCCAGGACACCATGGGTCGTTCGAGCTGGAGCAGCCGCAACAGGAGTCGCCCCCGGCAGGCCTAACGGGGCAGTGCCCGGATGGCGCTCAGCCGGAGCAGGCGCCACAGGACACCCAACCCAAGCAGCCACAACACGACGCCCAGTTCGAGCAGGCGCACCCGGTCCCGCCGGGAGAGCAGGAACCAACGGAGTGCCCTCAACCAATGGACTGCGAGGCAGACCGTCGAGGGGCACCCGACATAGGTCAATAGGAGCTGTCAGCACCGAAAGAGGAGACTGGTGGCAGCCGAGGCGTCGCGCCACAGCGGGAACCGAAGGAGCGGGGCAGGAGGGGTCGCCACCCCAGGTCCTTGTCTCGGTATAGTCCGTACCGTAGCGCCTCGGTTCAACGACAACGATGGTTTGCAAACGTTCTTGTGAAAACGAATGTGTATCGAAGATCGTTCCTTATTGCCAAATAGAACAGAATAATGAAGTATTCGATATAAAATAATTGTATTTGGGTGAAACGTGTCGAAGCAATAGGGCTTGTTGAGATGTGCTGGAGTCGAATTTAAGTGCCCAGTGGAAATCAAAGCCAAAACCACGTGCGCGCTTTACGTGGGCCCGAAGCATAAACTTATGTAAGTAGTGTTTCTATATAGTATTTTATTTAACTTAGTTTTAACTGATGAATGTCGTATATTTTTATTATATAGTCGTATTTTGAATTTTGGAAATTACATTCCCGTCATTCGATGGGTGTGCAACCTCTCGTCTGTTGGGACACCAGCCGCCACTGCTTAATAAAACTGTAAGATATTAATTTTTAATAATACTTTTGAATTTTTGGAATGAATAAATCTTTACTTTTGCTTGAAACATCCTAGATATCATAGTTTTGAAATTTTGAAATTTACATGATCAATTTTGCAATACATCAATTTTAAAAAGTTGTTCAGTAACAGTATTTAGAATCATAATTTCCTCGTCGATTTAAATTCCGTTACGAGATATCCGAATTTTTTTCCAAACATTTTGTTTGTTTACTTCCTCGTATACGTACATATATACGTACTATTGAGAAAGTTATGTAATGCTGCCGAAAATCGATTTCGACATTTCAACGGTAATGCAAGTTTTGGGGTCCCCTGATACCGAAAATTTTTTTTCAAAACGTCCGACCGTCTGTCTATCCGTCCGTCGGTCTGTGAACACCACCAGCACCTAAACCATACGTAGGATTTATTCCAAAATGGATAATCATCAGTCCATCTGGCTTCATTAAAGTTGATGCGATTTTGAAAAGCTTTCTTTAAAATTAGGGAGTATGAAGTCCTTGGGACATTTTCAAAATTTTCTCAAAAATGGCTTCACTTTTCTTCTTTAAACTACTTGTAACAATAGAATAAAACACTTATAAAGACGGAAAAGATCCTATTTTCACTGTTAAATCTGAATTTTAAAAAATCGTAAAAGTTTGCATTTTTCGGTGTCTTCCTTCAAATGAAATTTGTTCATCAAAACTAGTTCTTTCATTGAAGCTGAATGTACCGAAAATTACTTGGAGAATTCAATAGATCGCAGCACAATCACAGGGAATTTACTTGACCGATAACCTCTGAACATGTGGTCCGATTTTCGATCTGTAAACGACATTGGGTGCTTTTCTCAATAGAATTTACGCTATAAAGCCATTTTTTCAAAAAATATTTTAAAAAACGAAATTTTAATTTCTCTCATTTTCCGGGATGAAATTAAAAAATCTGGGCTTATAGCGCGATGACGACGAGCTTCCTGAATCCAACGCCTTGTCAATTAAGCAAATCGGATGAATAGGAGCGTCATAAAGTGAAATTTGGGAAAACACCTCACCCCCTTACCCCTCCCACACCGTTACGTTTTTGGCCCGTTGTGGGTCCTCCCTCGACGGAGCGGCACAGATAGCTCCGACGGCCTGCGGACTTTCAGGCAGGCAAGCCGGGCAGTTGGTTTATGCTTTTGTCCCTTTGCATCTAAATATGTTTTCCCCCCACAAAAAATATAGTGATGCTGTAACAGAGGCAAACGGTCTCGTATCATCCGTAATAGCAGTATAAAACTATTTATCTTGTTCACATATTTCCGTTTTCCTTCGAATACCATAAAATTGTTTGAGGCATTACTCAAAATATTGATTCCGATTTGGAAACTGATTTCAAAAAGAAAATGGAACTAATAGTGTAAAAATCACCAATACTCCATCTCCTCATATCTTATTTTAGATATATTTTATTTCTAAGGTCTTCCGTTATCATTCCACTCCCGAAAAGAATTACGGAAGAGATTACGCAAGGAGGAAGAGCTTCGCACGAGCTCGTTTATCCTACGACTCGATTATTGATCTCAAAACGGCCTTTGTCTCCTTGATAGAATTCGCCAGGTGAATCTGTTTTCCCAAGTAAAATAGCCGAAGCTAGTTTTGGAACTGTTTTCGTATTTTCGGACAAATTTGAAAAAGTGGTAAAATAGCGCGCTGGCGAGATGCCTCCAGAACCCAACGCCATATCATACACTGACATCGGATAAATAGACTTATAGTCAAATGTAGAAAACAGAAGATCTTTAGTAACGTCAAAATTCTCTTTCGCGGAGCTGCCCGACGATCTCTTGGCTAGAGTCCGGATTCTAATGTAATTACATATGCTTTATCTTTCTATGTACTCTTCGGAAGTTCCTGATCTCGGCGAATTGTTGCATTCACAAAGTATCTAAATTTTTCGTTACATATTACGCATTTTACACATTACTGTATTACGCATTACTGTATTACGCATTACTGTATTACGCATTTTACACATTTGGCTAATTTTACTAATTTTTACAAATCAACCAATATTCCTGAAATTATTTCCGAAAATATATTTGATTAATTCTGAAAATAGTTTTTTTATTTAATTTGTTATTTTTTTAGCAATAAACTTATTTTGTCTTATATTAATTCAGAATTGTCGCACGTGAATATTTCGAAGAGAGTGCGTCCTTGAGTTTTCTACGTGCGATTATTGCTGACAGATAAATATATTCTGTTTACAAAAACCGTAGGCAAAGGTTTTATTTTTAAATTCGGTTTAATGAATATGTTATTAATGGAATTTCAAATTATGAACATTTATTTTATTTTCTCCCTCTTTTCAATCTTCGTAAGAAGATGAAGTTACGTAATCGTGCACCATAAATCTCTTATTGCCGGGCCCTGATAACGAAGTGGATAAATCCTGTTGTAAATTACTGCTGTAAATTACTTCCTCTATCTCGTGATGTGGCGAGAATCCATGTTTTGTGGGTCCTTAGATACCGATATATCGATTGACGGCAAAACATGTCTGCCCGTTTATGGTCTACGCTAACGCCTAACCCGTGAGTAGTTGTCGTGTATTTTGAGAGTTTTCGTGTAAATTGGCAAAAAAATAGGCAATTAAAAAAATTTAACATTTTTTTCTCAAAAACCGCCTCAATTTTTTTTGTTAAAAAATGATAAAAAATATGGTGCTTGTCCGATTTTCGACGAACTAGACTTATTTTCGAAGATTGTAAAAGTCATAAACACTTTATTGAAAAATGCGTAGTTTTGGGGTAATTTGGGCAAAAAATTGATGCAATTTATAAAAAAAAAACATTTTCTCAAAAACCGCTCCAATTTTTTCCACGTATAGAAGGGGCGCTTTAAAGAATTCCCATTTTTATTCAACTCTATAAATTTTCGCAAATTGCAAATTTAGAAATAATGCCATAAAATGTGTTGTATCATCGCTAATTTTTATTTAAAATTATATTGTAAGGGAACTTGTACACTGTAAGTGTACTAAATGTGTTCTAATGAAATTTGATCTTTCATATTGTACGAGTATCTGATTTTACATATTCGTTTTTCATGGTTTTCCTTATATATTTAGGTTCGTATTTTTGCAATTTCATTCCACATTTTTCCGGACTCTCCTCGTGACATATATATATATATATATATATATATATATATATATATATATATATATATATATATATAAGCTTGGAACTGTGATTAGTAGATTGCTGATCGCACATTTTTTATAGGCAGGGTTGGACAATATTTAAATACTTATATTTTAAATAAGTATTCTTTTATACTTGAAAAACTGAATTCTTTAGTTTTCATGTATTTTGGAGATATTTAAATAATAAAATAGATGTATTAAAAAACGAAATATTTAAAATTCTGTAAATACAAATGAAAAAGAAGATAACATGGATAGTTTGTTTTTGTTTGATCCTGCTAGTGAATGGCGCCTAATGAAACAAAAAAAAAAAATTTTCTTTCAGTTGTTGAATTTGAATTCTCTCCATTTTTAAATAATAAATCTAAATCATTAAAAAAGCCGTACAATTATCCAACAAAAAGAAACAACTTTTATTCGTTATAACACAAGTTTATGATCATCCGCGTCAGTTGAATGACTGTTTTCCTTTGCGGGTTTTATACATTCCTCAACTAGAAATTTATTGTGTGATGATTTGTTTGAGAAAATAGTCGTTTTAAGGAAATTCCATTTATTTGTATTCGACCTCTTTTTGATATCGTTTTATAATTGAATATACATTATAGTTATTGTTCAGTAATTTGTATGTCTGTCAATTCATTTATTATGCTTTTGTGTGATTGCTCTGAGCTCTCTCGGCCCCTCTCCCCCCTACATGCAAGGTTCGAACCGACTCTCCGCTTGCCTCTGGAACCACTCCTACGCGTCGCGACGGCCCTCAACATTTTTTTTTTTTTCACACCCGCTGGCCCGGGCCCTCGCCAGTCCCACCAACCCTACTTCCCCTTAGTTAAGCGCGGTTCGAAACAAACATAACACTAGGTCCGTAGTTAGCATCGCAAAGTTTCCAAAAATTATTGAAATTACAAAGGTAGACAAAAAAATAATATGGGGATTTGTCGATTTTTTGTTGCTCAAGAGTTCCCAAAAAATAAATTTTGTCGCTGTTCAAATAATACCGGAAATGCTATTTATTCGCGAACGCGGTGCCAACTTGCTGTCAAGTTAGCATTGCAAATGCAAGAAAACCAACAAATTACATAGATAAATGGAAAATTACCACAAAGGAATTTGACTCCTTTTTTGTTGCTCACGAGTTTCCAAAAAATAATTTTGTCGACCATCACATAACAACAGAAATGCAATTTTTTCTCAAACGCGGTGCCAACTTGTTTTCTAGTTAGTAATAATAATAACAGCAATAACAATAATAAATATTATTACGTTAATATTAATAATAATAGTGTCTCTTTATGTGGCGAGACTTGGGCGATCAGTTCCGCACTTCTGCCTTAAACGTAATACGTAAATTTGTAGATAAAAATTGAACAATGAAACGTTATTCAATGATACATTTAGTAAATAAAATACTACTTGGATATGCCTTGCCACAAATTTCTACAAATGAATGAATATCCCGATCTAAATGTTGTGACTTCTGCCGAAAACAAATTGTTTATTTTTCCGCTTTTAATTACTAGTTTTTTTTTTAGAAATTTCAAAATGTATATCAATAGTTCAGCAGGTCTTGCTACAGGCCAATAGTTTTAATTGGGGACGGATTTTGATTACCTATCGCCAAAAATGATCAATATAATGCTCTTAAAATGGTTTTAAAATGCCCTAAAATGAAAGAAAATGACGTAAAAATGTTAACAACAGTTCATTTTATCAACTCAAGCTGTTGGATACGTTACTGATGTAATCGAGGCATCTTCTATTCGTTCAAGCAAACTCAAATTCAAACTTTCGGTTTGTACTGTTCTTCACCAAAAAATCTGTCTTTAGTTATCCCGAAATCGCTTGAACCGACATTGGTGCTGATAGGCGTCACATACTCTCAACGGCTGACAATACAATTGCTGAGCGAAGAAATGGAATATGCTACACAGGAATTCTGTAGTGAACATTTGTTGCATTTCGTAAATATTATTTCAAGCAAGTACCATTAAAATGATATTAAAATCGATTAAATCTGCAGAAAAAACATTAAAAATTACGGAAAAAAGTAAAGAATAATTTATTGTTCGAAATTGACGACAAATAAATTTAAAAAAAACATATAAAAACGAGTCATTGCCTTTTAACGTAATATCAAATGAATTTCTAGGCTAAACAGCACTGTTCTAAAGTGGATAGGGAAAAAATGACATTTAATTAAAATCCGCTCCCTAGTTATAAGGTACTAAGTGTTAGGGCTTTTTTTTAATATTTCGGCTGTCTCGTTTTGATTCGCTTGTTGTGGATGTGTAACTTCAAGAAAACGAAAAAAAATAGGTGTTTTTATGTCCAATTCAGTATTTAAAATGTGAATACGACAGCAAAAAAATTGATCTATTGCAATAATGAATATGAGACGAAATTATTGCCTACATTTCCGTATGGTTTGGGAACATTAAGGAACGCCATGTATAGTATTCCCTGATTTCACCATGTCATCAAATTGTTCAACTTTTTTGTTCATCAATATAATGTAGCCTGTTTATCAGAAACAGCATGTTTACTACAAGTTATCATAATCTTTCGAAAGCTCTATTAATCAAAGAACAAATATATAACAGAAGGATTAGTCATGTTTTTCAGTATGAAACATTACATACTAATATACACGTGCTTCTCCACTTTCGAAGTGCGAGAACGTATGCCCTTTCACTCCCGTGCACCTATTTAAGAGGCCATTAGAGGAGAATTTTCAGTAATCAAAAAATATTTGAAATATGCCAGGATGCTCGGAGGACGCAACAATCCTCAGATAGATTGGCACGCCAAGATCCTAAAAATTTCTTGTGGAAAATCCAGTATGCGATGGGGGTGGAGAAACGCCGTCTTTTGTCCATCCAAGGTTTTCCCCGCGCACAGTACTGGAATCCACCTCAGTTCATTCGCCCTAGTCAAGACGGCTGGGGTAGGTAGTCGCTTCGTACGCGGCACCTAGCATTGTGGGATTAAAAAGGTAAGAAAAGTTAGCATCGCCAAGTTTTCAAAAAATATTGAAATTAGACTCAAAATTTGTCGCTTTTTTGTTGCTAATTTGTTATTCAAAAGAAAAATTTGTCGCTCATTTGATTTACTATTAAAGATTCAGCTAACTTGAAATCAAGTTAGCAGCAGACCTGCAGCATCTTCCATCCATTTAATCCCTCAATGCTAAGCGCCGCGCACGAAGCGACCCCCCATCCCCTCTCGGGAATGAACTAAGGTTTCTCCACCCCCATCGTGTTCTGGATTTTCCACAAGAAATTTTCAGAAGCTTGGCATGCCAATCTATCTGTAGATTGTTCCGTCTTTCGAGCCTCCCAACATATTTCAAATATTTTTTGACTGCTTAAAATTGTCCGCCAATGGCCTCTTAAAATAGATTTTTGGGAGGGAAAGGGCATACTTTCTTGCACTTTGAAAGTGGAGAAGCAAGTGTATATTAGTATGTAATGTTTCTTACTTAAAAACATGACTAACGCTTCTGTTTGTTCTTTGATTAACAGAGCTTGATTTTGAAGGAATATAACAACTTGTATTCTCGGTTCACACTAAGAAAAAAGTGGATGTAAACAATAGTACGTGCTGTGGGAACTTACAATCTATAGCTCAGATTCCAAAATAAAGACTCTACGCCTGCCCTTCCGAAAGAGGAGATATCGATGTCGGTGACAGTTATGTGCCCAGCGCCTGCTTGGTATCCGCTCCAGCGGAAGAAATGAATTCGAAGATTCAAGAGGCGAACTGTACCCCACGCATGTGCAGAAGTAACTGGAGTGCAGGTCCTTCCGTAGCGAACTACTACAGTAGTAAACAATTACGGAGTGGTGAAAAACGTGTGGTATTGAACGTTTTAAATACATTTTTAGCGCTTTTCAGAACTTTTTGAGCAAGGTATTTCTAAAGTGACGCCAGAACGCTGGTGTAGTGCATACTATTAAAGAGGAACAGAGGATGTGGGAGAGAGATGGCTTCAGTGACATCGTCGTAGACAACATAGTCATTATCGAAGGTTCCACTTCCAACACTGAATCATCTGCTTCAGACATGGAAGGAATTTAACCTCTTCCTGAAGCAGAGTGATCGTAAGTAAATTGTTTGCATGAGATTAAAGAATGAATACTAGTTAATAGACTCGAAATAACGTAAACTAGATATTGACATTCACTTTTTCACTTCATTATCGTTAAGATTTTTTTAAAAATGAACTTTGCAAACTGATAGTTAAGGATGATTTCCACCACCTTCTGTTTTATGGTGCATAGTGAACGAAAAACTAATGTTGATGGAATGTCAGATTATTCCGGTTGACTTTGCACCAAAACAAAACAAAGAAATTTAATTGTAATTTGCAAAAATATTTTATCTAACAGTAGGATTCATATCTACAGAATTTCAATATGAAACCGTCAAAGTTTGAAATTCTTTTCCAAATTCGATATAAAGACTACAGACAAAAATCAGGTCAATATCAACAAGATTGGTGCAACGTCAAGCCAGTTTACAATAATACCACAAATGCGAAATTTCGCAAAGTTCGTAACATGAAAACCAATATTATAATTTCGGAGGTAAATAAAAATATTTATATACGATATTATTGCTTTTTTTTGTTACTCAATATCCCCCCCCCCCCAAAAAAAAAATTGTTCTGTTTCAATAACACCAGACCAACTGTGGCGACCACACCCTTTTGTTCTCTAGAGAGGTGGCGACTGCCGCTAGGGAGATTGGGTAGGTCGCCGTGATCCTGGGGACAGCTGCGTCTGAGGCGGAGGCGGCGCGCCGCCGCGGCGGTGGCATACAGGGCAGTGGCAAGGGGCGCGTCTGCACCCTTCCACGGTTACACAAAGCAAAGCGCCCGAGTCTTTCTGCGAACTGCAGGGAGTGGTCATTAGGGGCGCGGGCTCTGGCAACCCGCCCGGTCGCACCTGTGAGGGAAGATCGTGACTTATCGCCCTTCTCTTTATCTGGAGGCATACTTCCCATCGGATGCAAAATTGTTTAACACAGAATGTCGGCGGATCTCGGAAACTTTCTTCAGCTCAGCAAGGGTCTACCCCCCCTTAATGAATTTCAGTTCAGTCGCTCTCTGTCCGAGTTTTGAGACACATTAACTTGTGCAACTGCCATTTTACTTCGGAGAGAAAGTAAGAAGTGTGTTTCAATATTTTCACGGCTACGGCCAGTTTAAAAATTTTTAATTCGCGCCTAAATGTAATTGGAAAAAACGGTTTTACCGATATTTAAACACAGATTTAAACACGACGTATGAACTCGAAAACTTATAGGTGTTACAATGATTATGTATAGAACTCAATCGGAATATCCTTGTGGAAAGAGATGGGTGGCCTCTTGCGCAGCCGCCTTCAGCCAATGAGCTTCAGGTAGGTTAAATAAAAATATGATGCGCCAATGTGCATAATAATTTTAGCGTGAATTTTAAACGTCAAAATTTTTCACACTGAAACAGAAACATCACTTTTTTAAAATATTACATCTTTTATTTCAATTACCCTTTCATCGTGTTATATTTGGTCGGTCACTGTTGAAAATTGTCCATCGATGCCACTTAAAAAATGTTTCTCAACACTTCTTGGTATCCATGAAACATGGCGGCCGGCAACTGGTCTCGATTTTCAAACGAAGAGGTCTCATGGTTCGTGACGGAAACTGGTGCTGCGTAGAACGTGCAAAAATCGGTGCACCGGAGGAGCTCACCCATCATGGTGGTATCGGGAGGGAAACGATATTGTTAATGTGCGAACGGAAGTATCACCCTGGGATGCTGCACCAACATAGCTGCGATCATTTAAACACACATTTGCCACACGCTCGTTACTTGGCGAAAAATGTTAAACAGGTATTTTTAAATAGAAATGTTGAAAAAACAGAAACTTTGAGTTGACTGTTTATAAACAAATGCGTGATCTCGGTTATTGAAGAAACTTACAATAATTGTCTATGATTGTCTAAATATTAATAACTCAACTATGTAATTTTATTTATATTATATACATAAATCATTAAAATACCTAAAACCGAGTGACTTGATTTATATTAGAAACAATAGAAAAATCTAAAAGCAAAAGAGGTTCGATGATTTTATTTCGATAATATAAATACTTTCCACATAAAACAAACATTTGTCACCAAAAAGTTCCAAGCGAGACCTTTCAATAATTTTAATATAAACTATTTAAACATTGGTGAAACAAGTTCTAATCACCTTTTGGCGCGAATTTCAGATGTTTAAACTGAAAAAATTATTTTTAATTTTTTTCACTACCGTCCATATTGTTTAAAAATCTGAAAAATATATGTTACAGAATGTTATAAGACCCATTTTACGAGAAAAAATTGAGACAGTACTCCAATGTTATCACGTCGAAAATGAATTTCAAAAATTTATTTATTTTTTTCTATACGAGTTTGGCGTTAAAATCCGTTAACAAAAATACCTTCAAATTCAACTGTTTCCCCGTCTCTCCAATTTGTTTCAGCCTGATACGTGCAATAGATGCTGAGAAAAAAAATAAAACGTGTAAAACACGTTTCTCGTTGTCTCTCCAACAGATTGCCCCTGGACGGTGATTCTTTGTGAATCTACGTCATTTCGTATTATCTTTCATATGAGCATCGCGATTATCGATTTGGTTTGAGGGCACTTTTCACAGCTTTATTCGGCTCTATACCCTTTTGTTAGGTTCCAAAATCAGTAGTATGTTAGATGTTATAGATGAGATACTTTAAGAAAGGACCCGATACGTTAAGAAAGGTTACGTAGGACGATGGCATTGAAAGAGATGGTGATGAAGCCACTTACAAGTGAGCTAACGTAAACGAACCCATTGGCGAATTCAGTGCATAGACATCACCTCCAGTTATGTTGTCAGCAATAGCTGTCAAAGCAGTCCCTTCTTATAGCAATCTTTCTATAACCTGTATCCAGGCGTTACACATATTACGCGAGTGAAGAGTGAAGTGCGAGTAAGCGATGGGAAAATCCTTATCGAAGCAAATAATATTTTTGTTTCTTTAAACTTTTGTAAGGATAGAGCAGAATACTATGGACTCTACGATACAAGGTCATTTGTATTTAGGCTTTTAAATTTAAAACAAATCAAAATGTGTATCTTTTTCGAACCTTTGGAGCTTTTCAACAGACCGAAGAGTTGGTACGATTAAGTTGCTCTATATACTATTAAGTTGCTCTAATAGTACGTAATCGTTACCCATAATATGAGGAATTATGCAATATTATAGTTAACACTTGTTAAGACAAGTGCAAAAACGAAATTTAGTGTCAATATCCCGTTCAGGATTAAGCTCAAAGATTAAATATTAGAAATGGCTTACTTTATGAATTGTATTGGACGAATCAGTTACAAAGTATTGTTGACATTTAAATTATTAATTTATTGATACATGTAATTTCTTGAATACATTTCAATGTTCACAATTTTTTCTGGATAATGTCTCTTCATTGTTTCTTTTCCACAAACAGATCCCGCACACAGCAAAACACATACTGCATTTACTCTTCATCTGCTATCAAATTCCATAAAAATTCACTAATAATTCAACACCCTTTCAGTTGATTTGTCAATTGACTTTAAAGATTATCAATCTCTTTGGATTTCAAATATAAAACGTTGTTCTTCCATGTTTGGGCATTCCTGAGTGAATGTATCAAGTATATTTAAATGATGTAAAAGTCTCTGCTTTTCATGAACACGGAGTCACATTTCCTTCTCTGAAATTATTGAAAGATTGAATTAAGAGAAGTACATTAACAAATGATTTTTTTAGAAACAAAATTGTACTTACCAAATCATTTGTCATTCATTTCTTCACAATGAGGAATACACTTCCTTCCGTATGTAGATTTTCTATGATCATATTTATTGCTGTACCATTTTAATTTTGGTTTGTATTTCAATATTGTCATCAAAGTGACAGATCTGAAAGTTCGTCCGATATAACAAGCGCATTCCAATTTTTTTTCGATGATGCTCTGGAAATTGTCATTTCATACATTTTCAATGATTTTAAGAAATTGAGATCCTGATAGGACGCTTTTACTGCCTCATTCAAGCCAGGGCTTAACATTAATTGTTACAATGAACAGAGAAATTTCTCTCAAAGAATGCTCCTGTACAATGTACAATTGGAGGTGTGAGCAAAAACATTTTAATTCAGATAATTGCTTATGCCATCCATTGAGCTTGATGCTTCACCCCTGGAGAGTAAATTTTCAGCTCCTTTTGTGACTCAATAAACACATTTCACCATTTGTTTCATATCCTTTGGTTGAAATGCATAAGCTTTTTAATATCTTCTTTTAGCAATGCTCCTGATGATTTTTTTCTTCCATTTCAATTATAGTGCAATTAATACTTCATCAGATTTCTCTTAGGTGTTATAAAAGGGGAATGGTTGCTTGACACCTCATATTTTGCATTCAAATTAAATTTGCAGAACTAATACATAGATATGAACCAGGGGAAACTACACCTCTCTCTCTCTCTCTCTCTCTCTCTCTCTCTCCATTCTTTGTTCAAGGATGCCATATGCCAATAGTGACCAGAATGTGAGGCAGTTATAACAAAGCACATAATTTTCACATTGTCTTTGAGAAGTGAGTGCTAACGCAGACTTAAGACAGCATTCACTCCTATTCTTATTTATTAGTGTTTAAGGGTACTTCAACATCTAGGGTCATTGGCGCCCATGTCAATATATTTTAAGAACCGTGTGGCCTGTGACAGTGCCAAACTAAAATATTTAAAAGACAAAGTAAAATATTAAAAAACGGAACATGAATGTGTCCAATGATAAAAAGGGATTTGGCATAAGAGGAGCCAGATAACCACTTTAAATTCTCCTAAGTAAAAGCCATATAAATTGGCATTATCCTCCTTTCTAAGATAAGGTTGTACATTCCATTTTGTTGTAAAAAGGTGAAGAGCCTGCAAAAGGACTCGTCATTACCTAGCATCTCTGCCAGAGAGTGTGATGTCTTCAGCGGCTATCTGTTATCTTAGAACAGTGCAGGGGAGCATGCTCCAAGGTAAGATTTGTCTCGCAATTATCGCATAATACACAAGAGATATAGTTGCTGTGCCCCATGACCTACCAGAAAGGGTGCGAAGGAGGTTCAATTGTGATACACATTGGCTCTTCAATTTATAAATGTGTTTTCGCCACATTAAACTCTTGCCGAACGTCAGGCCAAGGAAAGTTGCGGATTGCCCTCAAGAAAAAGGTCATAATGATTATGGTATATGATGTATGTATATGATGAATTCTGCAGAAGTGCATGCAGTTGGTTTTTGATGTGCAGAACTTTAATCCTGTTTATCGCTCCATTCTCACAGTCTGTTGAGGACAAGTGGTAACTGCCTCTCAATAACTTGCATGCTCGTGGAGGAGCAAAAACTGCCAAAATCATCAATGAAGAGCAATGCTTTCACAGGCTTTCGATATACTGATGTGATACAATTGATAGCAATGGCAAACAAAGTGACAATAAGAATTCTGTCCTAGGGAACACTATTTTCTAACTGGTGACTGGAGGATAATCTGTCACCGAGGCAGACGTGGAAAGATCTTAAAAGGAACCTATTAGGAACAAAGGGAGCCGTCTCCTAAGGCCCCAAGAATGAAATGTGCGAAGAATGTCATACCTCCAGGTGATGTCGTACGCTTTCTCTATATCTAAAAAATTGCTACTAGATGTCGTAGCACGAAAGTTGAGATCTGTGTGGCAAAGGAATTGTTGGCTTGTGTTTCTTGAAACCATATTAATTAGGTGGATATAGATTCCTTGTTTCCAGGAGCCAAACTAGACGTGTGTTTACCATCTAAAAACTTCTCGCTCACACACAGCTTGTGAGCGAGATTGGATTGTAACTTGAATTGACTGTTCTGTCCGTTCCTTCTTTAGGAATTGGAATAACAATGGCTTCACACCAAATCCTTGGATCGGAATGTTTAACCCATATCTGGTTGAAAATGCGGAGGAGAAAAGAACAAACGTTTTTCAGGAGGCGTTTCAGCATTTGATTATGTTTCTGGTCTGGTCCTGGAGCAGAATCTTTCGCACAAGTGAGGGCACAGGAAAATTCATCCATGGAGAAAGAAGCATTATAATCTTCCTCCACGCAACTCGAGAAACCTGATCTGCATTTCTCCATTCTTTTTGTGTTCAGAAAGCCAGGAGGGTACTGTCCGGAACAGGAGATTTGCTTGCAGTGAGAGGCCAATTCTTCAACTATGTCTTCTGGTGAGGTGAGATTTCCATTTACTAGAAGCCCTGAGACACACGGAGAAGGAAGCCTTCCTCTGATCTGCCGCACCTTTCATCACACTACTTTAGGGGATGTATGGCAATAGTGAGGAAATATAGGATCTCCAGGACGCGGCCTTACTTTCTCGTGTGATCAATCTAGCTCTGGCTCGGGTCTTTTATACTTTATCAGATTACCCATAGTCGGAAACCTAAGCTTTGTCAGTGGCCACTTCCGATCACGCACCACGATGGCACAGTCGGCACTCAACTATGGCACAGGAGGATGTTGTGGGGGAGTTTTCAGATATCCGTATTTCTTTCTTGAATATTTCCAACTCAGCTCTATGGATTAGCAAGCGAGGGTGGGCAACATTTAGATCGGGAATATCAAAACTGACCAGAATGGGGGAGTGGTCACTGCCATGCAGGTCTTCAAGGACAGTTCACTCAAAGATGGTAGAGAGAGATGGACTGTAGAGAGCCAGATATACGGAATAGAAAGTGTTTGAAGACATGGAAATGTGTGCTTTCCCCAGTATTCAGAAGAATTAGGTTCTTGTAGTCAATATTCTCAAAAATATTACCTCTCAAGCAGGTCCTTGTGTGACCCGCAGGCGTGATTGTGGGTATTGAAGACCCCACCAATAAGAAAAGAGGCGGGCAACTGGGAAAATTCATCTTCTAGTTCTTCTTGTGACATGGCTTGTCTAGATGGAATGTATATATTGCACACCGTTAGCGAAAAGGGTGGTAGGTATATCCGAACGAATACGATTTGAAGGTCGGTTTGAACGTTACGTTCCTCAGAGAACAGGGAGTCTTGGATAAGCATTGCAACACCACAAAGTTCATCACCTTGATCAAACTGATAGGTACTAAAACTGCGAACACAGAGGAGATGATGGGGAAGATGAGTTTCCTGAAGGCAGACTATGAAAACTATGAAGATGGACTATGGCGAGAGATTATCAACCTCAATTCTTCTGAAACCGTTAAAAGTTCAATGAGAGAAACATGGTGGGGAATTATTTCTTTTGGATCTTTTTTCTTGCTCCCCTTCTAAGAGGTGGTAGAGGAACTCTTGTGGTGCTCCTCATCTACAGAAGTCATAATGACTGCAGCTAGAGATGGTCGTCTGTGTCGGGAAGATTTAGCAGTGGCTGGTGAAGTTTTTTGTTAGATTTGTTCATACATTGTAGGAATTATCACATTTTCACCTTGAAAGCATGACGTATCTTCAGGGAAGTCCAGGCAACACCTGACAACTGAAGTACGCTACTAGTGCAGAAGCATGTTGTGTTTGGCAACTTGCTGTTACCCCCGAGGACTACGTCCTTAGGGCCTGGGGAAGGATCATAACAGGTCTACTGGATTTCAAGACTGGTGGCGTCGTTTGGCTTTAGGGAAGGAAACCTATTCAGTGACTCAGATATTCTGATCTCTTTCCCGGATAAAAGAAGGGCACTGGTTGGAGATGGGCTGATCACCTTCACAATTAACACAGAGCGGAGATGTAGCACAGTGCTGTGAGTTGTGCATTGATATACCGCTCTTTCCACACATTGGGCCCTCCGACATACATCACAGCTGGGTACGCCCAAACCTTCGACACTTGTAACAGCGCAAACAGTTTGGCACATACTGTTGCATGTTGAGATTGTAGAAAACAAAACTGGTCCTTTGCAGGATGGGCAGACAGTCAAACATAAGGATCAGGGTTGAAGTAGGGAAACTTTCCTCTTCTCCTTCCTTTTGATCCTATATACCTCAGTGACACCCTGTCTCTTGAAGAAGAAAAGAAGATCTTCATCACTCTGAGGCAAAGTCTTCATGGTTTACCACTCCTTTGCAGAGATTCAGGGTTGGATGAGTCGACACTACCACCTGGAGGCCGGCAATCTACTTAGTTTTTGAATTTTGTCAATTTGCTCATCGGTGCATGCTTCAAAAAGAAGCATACCGGTCCTCTGTCGCACGACCACTTGGAAGTTCCCGAATGCTTCCTCTACGGCTCGCGCTAGACGGACAGCACTTACATTTTTTAACGTTTTCCCTTCCTAGGTACATGTCTTAGGAAGGAAACGCAGCATCCTCTGTGACAAAAAACTGTTCAGATCGACAGTTCTTCCTAGACTTCTCATGTTTTCCGACGGAAAAGGGCAGGTTTTAGTTTCATATGAGGGACCATGATTTGTCTCCGTGCTTCCCACCCAACATGGAGTCCAACAAGGGAACATTCCAGGGTTTACTCGAAGATATATTGGTGGTGGTGGTGGTGGTGGTGGCTGTGGTGGGGGGATGACAGCACTGCCCCACCGTGGATCCCCCCGCTCACCCAGATGGTCAGTACAAGTCCCAGTCCAAGCCAATTGATCAGGAGTGTTAGCTCCTGACCGCCAGTCTAGAAGAGGCCGGGGCCAAGAAAAGTTATTGAGAGCTACAAGATGCAGAGACCTCGCCTCAGTCACTAGAGCTCACCGGTTTTCGTATTGGATGTGGCTAGATCAGTTCCTCCTACAAACATTCAGCGTCAAGGCAGCAGTTGAGAAAGCATGCACAGACCCCTCAACTCCCACGTCACCCATTCTCTTTGACACGGGTCACCATACATGGCAAACATATGAGTAGACGTTCAGCATCAGAGAAGGCCAGTGAGGAAGAGAAAAGGATGATAAAAGAACGTAGGTGACACGAAAGGAAAAGCAAGAAGATGAGAGATGGAGAAAGGAACACTTGAGAGCCTTCTCTGCTGCTCTTAACCAGAAGTGTTTACTAATGATGGGTGCGGGGTGGGGGTGGGGGAACAATTGGAAGCCTCCTTTAGGATGTGTAAAATTTAATGTAGTTAACAGCTTACCATCCACGTGAACAGCAAAAATCGAAGAGATGCCATATCTCAACATAGATTATTTACAGATTCAGTTCATTCTCTTCATTTTGTTTGCATGGTTAGATGACTACAAGATTTATCAACTGATTTTACTTTCTTGCCCCTTCCTTCTCAAGAGAAAGCATTGTCAACGGAAAACCGTGAATTTTTGACAGAAAAACTATTATTATTTACTCTTCCTAACACTTATAGTCAGAATCCGTTTTGTGGGCTCTGGATACCAAAAAATCAATTGATGCCTAAATGTCTGTCTGTCTGTCAGTGGTCAATACTACTGCTTAAACCGTTCAGCACAGTTTCTCCAAAACTGAATTTCCACAATCGATTTAAAGAAACTCAAGGCTCTATGAGCTTGAAACGGACTTTTTTTGGGGGGTTGGGGGAGATTTTATATGAAGCCTCAATGCCATTTTCAAATTTTCTCAGTACTCACGTCATCTAAAAAAAATTGGGTATTAATTATGATGCATACATTATAATTTCTAAGTGCCTCTTTATAATTTTGTTGTTTCTATTATATTTCAAATTTTCTTCCTCCATTTTTTTTCTAATTCAATATATTTTACTAACATTTTATTTTTTGTTCGAAAGAACATAAACAATGTATGAAACTGTTACAAATAACTTTCCAAGTTCAGTTTCAGTTAACAAAATATTTCAGGTAAAATTAGTTTCGATTTTTGATAAAACATTTTGTAATCAATTTTCAAACAGTTTTCCCTTTTTTGTACTAAATAATTGTTTAATAATATTGTAAAACGTTTGCAATAATATATTAAAAATATCTGTAACTGCACTACTAACTATCTCTTTATTTACAATAATATAGATTCTGCTAATAATAATTAGTAATAGTTGGTTGGCCTATTGGAGTAATTCACATTACGGTCAAATCAGGGTTTGTTATTTTCATTTTACACTTATTTTGTTTTGTAAAAAAATTGTGTTTCACCTCTTCAGGTACAATTACTTGTCACAAGAAAATCAAACCTTATTGTTTGTCTTAACATATATATTTAACAACAAACAATATGGCTTTCATACATATTTATTTCAATATGTCAAATTGGTGTGATTTTGTCAACTAAATCTTTTAAATTAACATTTTGATTTTTGATAAATTTTTGAATATTTTGTGCTTTATATGTCTTTTAAAACATTTTTCTTAAATTTTTCAGTTTTACAAACCATCATCAATGAATGTAAATTATCACTTTGTTTGAACTAAATATAAAAGCATGAAATTAAGATTTCTTCAGTTTTCACAAGAAATCTTCAGCAAGATTTTGAAGAGTTATAAAGAAATAATCCCTTTTATCCCTGAGGCAACCAATGAAATAGTATATACTATTATCTTTCAGAGGCAATTAAAAATCCCCACAAACTCATCTTGACTGACATTTGTAGTTATTATCACTAATGAGCCAATTCTAGAAATGTGAAACCAGCATAGTAAGTCGCACAAAATTATGAATATCTTCTTCAGGATTGTCACTGTGTCCTTGCAAAGTTTGGTAAAAATGAATGCAACACAAATGCTGAAAATGAATAATTTTCATTGGTAGATGCAAAATGATCATTATTTTCACCTATTGCTAAGAGCAGAGTGGTTTCTAATATATTCTGCCAGAGGCTAGTAGCGGCGCGACAGAACTGGTACCTAATAGATTTGCTAGAGGCCAGTAGGAGTGTACAAGATAAAAGTTTTTAATCTAATAGCAATTTTCTGTAAAATAAAATGAAACAAAATTGTAGTATTTATTAAAATTTGAACCAAACTCATTAAAAATCTTAAACACCTGGTTTATATAAAATTTATCTTTTTCTTCTTTCATAAAGATTGGATTTAAAGAAAGCCCAGGCAATGCTGGGAATTTTGCTAGTATTATGTAAGTAAAACAATACATAATAAAATGTTGTTTAACGCACATGTGAACCAACGAATGAATGAAAATGAAAGAATGAATAGCATATAGCTACAGCAATGGAATAGGCTGATATTTGACTCAATTAAGTGTCTTCTCAGTTGTACGAAAACTAGAAGATAAGCCAAGTTTCAACCAAATCCAAAGACGTCAGGGAGAAATGATGGCCATTTGCAAATGGAATTCAACCCAACTCAACTAGAAGAGACAAAATTAGAAATGAAGACATGTAGAATGGACTAAAAGCAGGAATATACTTTTAATAGTAGACGATTATCTAAGAAAACAGTAAAATAAATATTCAAGTGCAAAGACAAATGTGTGAAATACATTGACAAACAGATGAAAGAGGATGGAAAGAGCACTGAAAAACAAAATTAAGATGGGATATGCAAGAACGGGATCTACTACATATTATAAGGTAGCACTAACATCAAAAGTATATGAATAATTGAAAACACCTACAGTTAACTGAACTTGCAATATTTTTTTTTTTTTTTTTTTTTTACACAAAAGACTGAATCTATGTTTCCTGGGGAAGTAAACGTCCTTTGGGCAGGATGGCCATTTTCTGGTGTCACAAATCTGAATTTTGAATTACCCCCAAAACTAGGTGTAAGAACTATTACACATAATCAAGTTCTTTCATGTACTTTTTGCTTCCAGTAATAAAAATCTTTAAGTAACATTTCACACAACACAGTAATGTTACCAAAATGCTGAATCAGGCTAGTTTAATTACTATCAGAAGTGTCTCCGATCTATGCACACACTAACCAAATGTTTGTGGTACCACCTTATCCTAATTTATATCTCTATTATATTCCTAATATCGATTCCATAATCGACCAATCAAACTAAAATTAGAATAATTGTTTCATGGTAGACTTACCAATGACAGATTTTGCAAATGATCTGTTTTTTAAAGTTGCCAAACCCAAGTCTCCAATTTTCACACTGCCAGTAGTACCAGTTATAAAAATATTGTCACATTTTAAATCTCTATGTATAATAGGTGGACTTCGTGAATGAAGAAAGTTTAAACCTTTCAAAATCTGACGACACCATGACTTAAGCACTTTAGGATTTATCTTCTTGAAACGGCGTAAATAACTGCAATTAGAATGGAACAGTATTGATAAAATACTATATTGAACATAATTGTGCATAAATACATAATTATATACACTGATTTGAACAATAGTGATAACTACACCATAGTCTCAAATATATAAAAACAAAATATTACAAAATTAAAATGAAAATATAATGTCTGAAATAATTTGGGAGGGGAATTTATCAATAAAAATAATATTTCAAGATATTAAGCACCAAGATGGACAATATTTTAGCAGGGAATTTTGTAAGGAATTTTTTATCAAAGCCCTCATATTTTTTAAATAATTAGTGTTTTACAAAATGCTTGATTTTGAGTACTTCTTTGATTTTTCATCCATTGAAACCATGTTTGTAGGTTTATATGCATTAAAAGTTATTTATTTATGAAAAATTCCAAACTTTAGTCAAATTTAGGCTCTTTTATACATATATCCACAATTAACTATATCTTCTCTGTCTGTCTGTTCCAATAAAAAAGACTAAATAAAATATTAATCCAAAAACTCTCAAAATTTCAAGTGCTTGGTAACATTGATTAATATGATTTAACTGCTCTCAAAAGTTGTACGTCTCATATTTTTCAATTTTTTAATGTAAAGGAGGTGGGGACATCAAAAAACTTCACTCTTACCCAAACAATGTACTATATTAAAGCATTCACCATAATTTCAAAAGTCAGTACTGAAATCAGGGATCCCAAACAAATACACATTTCAGTAAACATGTTAAGACATTTTAATAACATAACATTTTACCACAAATTCATACACATTCATAACATTTTACCACAAATTTGATTTTCTCTGCATAATTTATTATATTGACATCTGTATACATACAGTTATAGAATTATAAAAACCCATACACACATAAATCCAATTTAGGGCCAGTTTCACCACCTTTGGTAATGTGTTTAACTTTGTTTATCTTGGAGTTTAAACATGTTTAAAGTTCTCGAGAGTTTCACCATGTGATTTAAACATGATTACTGGAAGTTAAACTCATGTGGAGTTAAACGCCCGAGATCGGCCGTTTAAGCTCAGATAATCACGATTATCAGCTATCCATCCTCGTTTCGACATATTACGGTCTTGTTGTATTATAATAAAATGTTTAAAGACTGTCAAATGCAAAATGCTGAATGACAACGATCTTGAGCAAAACCTGATATTTGAAACATTCATGGGCCTACATTTGACCACTAGACCTGGTCATTTTGATGAATGAAGGCCCATGGTGTTTGAGGTTATTTAAAAGCAGTATAGTATATGTAGTATGGTAGCAGCTGGTTCATGTTTCTTGATCAATAGAATATAGTGTTATTTATTTGTTTGTTCATATTTCTGAAAATGTGTTTCTATCATATAAGTACATCATATAGTACATAAAATCAAAAAGCAATGTTATAAAAACAAGTCAATTTTATTTACACATATACATTATAAACAATTACACTAAAATGACAATCAGAGTTTGAGAAAACTATTATAAATGAATGATACTTACAACAAATAACAATGGAGCTAAATACAGATGCTGATTGATAACCAAAAGTAATTTATGGCTCTTCTATGATGGTATCTCACAGCACCCAAACCATGTCTACAATTAGCAGTGTTCAAAAGAAAAGGAAATTGACCAAGCATGTTCTATTTGAAACAAAATATACTTCTGGTAACAGTCTATTCCAAAGGTGTATAAACAATGCTCAGTTCAGGTTAACAAAAAAAAATCTATGGTGGTGATTATTGCAGAGAATGTTAGCCAACTCATTGCTTGTAGCACTCAAATATTGTTACTATGTTCATCTAGACATACATCAGAGCAGTAAATATGAAAAGCATAAATACAAGTATAAAATAATTAAAAATAAACAAAGAAAACTGAGAAAATGTATAAGAACGTTAATAAAATGTACCTACATACATATACAAAAATAATACATGCAAATCATATACTACATGTACAAATTGCAATATACACAACCCAGGAATATTGGATTCTTGAGTGAAAAGATAATATAAAGTATAAACTAATACAACAGTTGTTACTAATCATGTACTTACATTTATGTCAATCAGAATATAGCTATAGAAGGAAGAGAAGATAAAAGAAAAGAAAAAACCCAAACCATTTCAAGTTGTGTTGGCAATATCAATTTTGTTACAATGCCTTAAAATAAAAATATTGATGAGTGTAACAAGAAATGAGGTGGCTAACATTGCATGTAGTAACTATATTCATAGTTTCAATATTAATTTTTTGTTAACCTTGTCTGAACATTGTTTTATCTTTCATTGTAATCGGAGGTTTCACCTTTATAATTGTCTTTGTTAGCAGAAATATGTTACATGGTAAATGCTTGGCTAGCTTCCTTTTCTTTTCAACATTCAGCTAATCGTAAATATGGTGAGGTGAGAGGTGATGCCACAACAATAGGCCACAGACTCTTCCTACCAATCAACATGTGTATTTACCTCCATTATATGTTGATTATGGAATGTATTCTCAATTTATTTTTTTAATTCTGAGTGTTAATTTTGAGTCACTTGACACGTATAGTGTATGTAAGTAAAATTATGTTTATGTTTGTTTTTAAAGCTTTCTGGTCTTATGAATCTACTATATCCCTCAAATAAGTTTTCAAAAACAAATGGAAACAAATAATTCAAACTTGCCGAAGTCCCGTGAAGAAGCTGCTTTCATTATTAGATTTATGGTCAAGAACTGTTTTTTAAAACATTGTTTCTCTGATGGGAGAAATATGGACTGAGAAGAAGCAGCTTGAATTTCATTTTTTTTATAATTCAAAATAATATTTAACTACTTTCTTTCGACTTGCCACAAACCCCTCTATTAATCATCATAATCAAGTTGCTTTGTCAAGAATTCGATCAAACCATTCTAAATTATCTCATAAATTTTTAATTGAAAAAGTTCCACAACCTTGTACCATCTGCAATAGAATTCTATCAATAGAGCACATTCTTCTGGAATGCCCCATACACATCAAAGACAGAAAAAAATGTCTAGGAAATGAAAATTTGAAGGAAATTTTATCGTCGCCAAGTTCCCAAGAAAAAGTTTAACAATTTTGTAAAACTATCGATATTTTCTCAGAATTGTAATTGTAATACTGTATTAGTCGCTCATGACCTATGCAGTTTATGTGACTTAAAATAAAAATAATTTTAAAAAAATATTTGTTTTACAAAAAACATTTTATAAATAGTTCATAGGAGACATTATTATACAATTTCAAGATTGCAAAGAGTATACGACAGAAACTTTTAGGCCCACAATGCTTCGCGGCCAGTACCAACCTCAGGGTTGAGCACGAAAACTCGTTTAACTTAATCAAGTTTTGTTTAACTAATCGTGTTTACTTTAAACACGATTAGCGAGATACTTGAACGAGTTTGGTGAAACTGGCCCTTATTAAGTACAACTATTGGTAGTAATCCTTTTACACTTTTTAATTTTTATAAAAGGAGGCCGTATTTTTGTCATGTCATCTTTGAACTGATGCTTCATTAACTTTGCTTCCCAAAACAAAAATTGAGAACCCAAACATCAAAATTTAAAAAATTTTATTTATACTGATTTATTTGAATTAAAATGAAAGCTTACCAGAAGTGTATTTATTATGAGTCAATCATCAAATTTTTTGATTCAATGCAACTTCAGTGCCTTAATCACAGTGACAAAAAACAAAAACATTAAAAAAATGAAAGAAAGAAAGAAAGAAAGAAAGAGAAAGAGAGGAAGAAGGAAGGAAAGAAAGGAAGAAGGAAGGAAAGCAAGAAGGAAAAGAAAGGAAAGAAAGAAAGAAGGAAAAGAAGGGAAAGAAAGTAATGCAAGGAAGAAAGGAAAGAAAGAGAGAAGAAACAAAAGAAAGAAAGAAAGAAAGGAAGAAGGGAAAGAAAAAAAGAAGGAAGGAAGGAACTATTCATCTATTTTAGGTCACCATCATTCTTTGGAATCCATGCAGCAACATTCAACTAAAATGATACAACATACATCAGGAACTATGAATTACTTCCATCAGATGAAAATTAAGCATATTTTAATACTTTCTGAAGCCATATCAAACCTTTCTTAACAGTGTAATGTCTTTTATGCATTGATTCAAGAAATTTCTGAACTTGACAAATCTGCTTCTCAAATTTCATGTCACATCTGTATAGTTATTTTATGAATTTCATTGTCATAATACATTATTTTATCTAGATTTCTGGCAACATTTGCGCATGAATTTTTCACTTGATTCACATCAGCTGAATTTGCAGGCAAAAGCCCCAAAACCAATAAAAAAATTGTAGAATACCGTTTCCCAATGGTGACCATCATTGTCGTCTAAGAAAAAAATTTGGTCATTTTACTCTTATGCGTTTTTGATAATTCAACAGTGAGCTGCAAGCAATAAATACATAATTTTTTATAAAAGCCTCTAATCTAATCAAGCCAATCATGCTTTTATCTTCAGAAACTTGATTTTAGTGTAAATTTCAACAATTCTATACAATGCAAATTCTAATTCGAATATTAAGTGCTGTGGATTTCTTTTTGGACTAGACTATACTCAACATAATCTCCAATTAATACACTGCCAAAAACCACACAAAAATATCAACTATCAGTTAAAATATGCTTCTTTATTTCTTTTATCAGTTCCCATTTTAAAAATAATATGAAATTACATTAAACATGATGATGACAATCATCATCATCATCATCACAAAAAAATTGTTGAATGTGAAATAAATTTCCAGAAATGGAAAAAGATTATCAATCATAATTTTGAAATTTACAGGAATAAACATATCCTAGATCAAAGAATATTTCTGAACACAAAAATATTTTCATCACAACAAAGAGGGGCTCCTTTTCTCTCTTTTAGCGTAACTTCCATTAATACACAACTATATCCTGTAGATTTAATACTTACGTTTTTAATGTTCCAGAAGTCATGAGTTCAGTAACTAACACAATATATTTTCTTTTGGTCAAAGTTACTTCCCAATAATCATAGAAGCGTACAATGTTCGGATGTTGCAGACCTTTCAACATTTCTGCCTCTTCACGGAAACGAAGTCGTTCAGTTTTATTTAGTTTCTTTTCCTAATAATCAATCATTATTAGTAAACAACCTCAAAAGCATTAAGTAGTCTGGTGATATTCCATATGACACATGTTATTTTTACCTGTAATTCACACCAAGCTACTGAAACACCAGTCTGAGTGTCTAGGCCTCTAAAAACAGTTTTGAAACTACCACGTCCAATTTCTTCCTCAAATTTCAAAAATCTACCATCAGGAGAAGCTCCAATAGCCTTCTCCTCATCATCATCTTCCAGAGCATGTTCTGCAGTTGAAGGTCTTGTTTCCAATACTGAAACTGATGTTTCTTCTGGCTCCAACACTGCAGGTGGACCACCTTCCACCTTTCCCAAGTCACTCTCAATGGCCACTTTATCCTCGAGCACATCTTGTTCACTATACCGAAGGGTTTTGGCCACACAGACATCAAAACGATCATTCCCTAACTCTTTCTTGTCCTGCTTCACATTATTTACAAGGTTAACAACATGAGATAGTTTTTCACCAATTACATGAGATTTAAACCTCCCTGGAATGTTTTCAGATATGAAATCTGATTCTTCTGATACACTTCTATTCACTTCATGTCCAGCTGTTTCCTCAAGTATATCGGGTTGTGTGGGGGAGGAAACAGCCTCCTCATATGCTATCGACAAAGAACACATACTCTCCCCTTCTCCACTAACTTCCACATCCCCAGGCCCAGTAGATTCTCCTTTTGATGGTGATAAGACGGCAGGAGTTTTGCACACTTCTTGAGTGTCTGCAGAGCCTCGTGAACTTGGTCGAGAGCTACGAGACCCTCTCCTACCACCTCCAGCAGCCACACGTCCCCCAGTACCTTGGATAGCCACCTAAATCAAAAGTGTAAAGGCTAAAATTAACAGTTGGTTTTATAAAACCTAGTAAACAAAAATAATATAACACTAAATAAATGGCACCAAATTCTATCTTAGCAAATCATTTTGAAAGTTTTCTTTGCTGAGCAACTTGGGATCAACACATTGATAACACATCACTTGGCTTTCTAGTTGAAATCACTCTTGTTCAATTGTTAAGTTATCATCATAATATTTAAAAACATATCGAGGGACCCCATTGGGAATCAAACCTAGGACCACAGACAAGCGAACATGAGGCTCCAACACCAAAGTATACTTATATAATTCAATATTTCATATTTCATTACTCGCAAATACTTAAAAATTCTGCATGGCAATATGTTGAGCAGCAGCCAGAATGCTCGCCTTTGGTAGTGGGATGTAAATCCTGGTTGCTCGAAGTGGGATTTGAAATAGGACAAAAGGGTACAGGTTTCAGGGTACTTCCATATCCCCTGGCTCTCATTCTTTCATCTGCTTCATACCTGTGTTCATCTTTCTCTCTTCACCAATCATTCATCAGCATCTTCAACAACCCACACAAATAGAGGACATACTACGCTAAGGTATTTCAGTGAATATGATCATCAGGAATAAGGGAAGTGGAATATGGTCCTTGGGCCATCTCCCCACTTATTCTCAAGAAGATAACAATTATTAAAATTTAAAATCAAATGTATCCAAAAATACCATCAATGAAGAAATCATCGAGATCAATGAAGATAACAAAATAGAACAGAAAAATAAACAACTGAACAATGGAAGAATTTCTTGAACTCCTGAACTTATACAGTTGAACTTCAACAAAATCAATATATACGTTAAAAAAACTGAAATTGACAATATTACAAAACTATCACCACACTGATTTATATACAATATATTACCCTATAGATTTGAAGTTTTCTTGTGTCAATACACATGTCACTCAAAATGTACTGATCAATATAAGCAGCCACTATAGTATGAAAAAGGGTGCAATTTAAAAAATGTGTGCACAGAGGGAACATCCTTCATGACTTGTACCTTTTTCTCATGTCCGAGGCTGGAATGCCCCGCGCCCGTGGTAGTTCCTGTGGGGGAAGGTGTACTAGATTTACGGCGATTCTTTGATGCACCGGTGCTTAAGTTGCGATCAATCAAACGGCTACTAACAGATGGTACAGTAGGAAAGTTTGAAGAACTTGAAACAGATGAAGTGTGTTGTCGATGAGTGTCATGTCTGCAAAATAAACATAGGCCTCATGTTAGAGATAACACATTTCAAACTGCCTGAATAAAAAAATTGGGCAGAGTGCAAATGGGAAGGATGAAAAGGAGGAAAAATGGAAAAAATGTAATGTGAGATAAGGGAATGGTGAAAAATAGTATTTTCCATTTCTGATAATTCAGATAATTGAAGTTCAAAGAGGACAACTATTTGTGGTAACCAAATGGATAATTCACATGTCAGGGGAAACACAAGAGATAGTTAATCTACAAAGCTAATTTTCTATCCATGAAAATCCATTTATTTCCATCTATCCATTTATTTATCATGTGACTTCATTGCAGTGAAACAATCAAACAGTAGTTCTGCACCAGTGATAAGCGGGCCTGCTACGAAGAACACCTTTTGAAATCACAAGGTAAAAGCGAGAGTAATGGGAGAAGTAACAGATAATATTATTATGACATATGATGGTGGGGTGGCAAAGATGATGATGATGATGATGATGATGATGATGATGGAGACATCATGAAAACTAAGCTAGGAGAATTGGAAAAACTCCAAGAAAATATGCTGTGACTCATTTTGTCCACCAAAAATTCTACAAGAAGTGACGATAATTTGAACCCTGTTATCCACGCATAATGCATTCTATCACAGGAAGATATTGTGGCTTCAGTGGTGTGACGGTTAGCATATCAGACTGTCATACCAAAGTTTGTGGGTTCAAACCCAATCAAAGCAGTGGATTTTTAATGACAAAAAATCCTTTGTACATCTTCCTTCAGAAGGGAAGTAAAGCGGGCTGTGCTCTGTTGTAGGTTTACTGTGTGTAAAAGATCAAGCCTAAATGAGCCTCTGGGCAAAATTCAAATCCCATTTCATCACCTGAGTGATACCTCCTTTCTCTGCCAGATGGCAGAGACAGCAGGCAGGCAGAAGAGCAGGCCTTGGTAGGCAGAATGTAGGCACATGGTAGGCAGAAGAGCAGGCCTTTTGGCCTGAGCATTGCCATGGAAATTCTTCAATCGTTATTGGCAGCATCATTGAATTGAATATTGAATAAACAGTATATCTAACACTTTTCCACTTCTTACGGTTCAAAATAGCTAGATGCGACTGCTAAATAGAAGTCAATTTACAAAAAGTGCCTGGCACTGACAGCCCAAAAGGGAATTTTTTCTTTTCTTATGTTACCATAATCTAACAATTCCATGTAAAATGGAGGTGATTACTTAATGAAAGTGACTGCATAATTAATGGAGGGGATTGTTTAATCGAGGTGGCTGTATGGTCAGGTTTCACATAGTGAGAAATAATATGTTCACTTGCATGAAATCACATTGAACTGTAAATTGCAATCTACAATACTAAACTGAGAAATGATATAAAAACATTACTTTCTTTATGAACACACTGGCAACAGCTACTTCATACCCTCTGCAAGTTAAAGAGCTAGTAGAACAACTCATTTTCTAAATTATATGTTTGGAATGATATAATATGAAATGTGTGATATAATGACGAACTCATGAAGTCATTAAAAACAAAATCCATGAATAACTCCGACATCATGTGACCGATCTTCATCAAAGTTGGCACATATTTGTGATTTTCACCTAAAAGGTTCAATTTTGTTGCAACTCCAATGAATGGCACTGTAGAACAAAATTATATATTCATGCCAAATGCAACCTACAACACTCGGCAGCATTTACAAATCTATATCGTTACATAACTTCGACACAAAGCATTCTAGGGCATTTAAAAACTAAAGCTGAGGCCAAAGGCCTAAAAGAAACATTTTTCACAGTGTTACATACAGGGTAAGATCTTTTTGAACATTCTATTACATTTTTGGTCATCCAGCGCTTCTCAAAATTATCCCACCTGCTCAGAGATTTGCAGGTGGTCAGAATCTGCAACTAAATGTGTGTGTGTGTGTGTGTGTGTGTGTGTGTGTGTGTGTGTGTGTGAGTGAGAGAGAGAGAGACGTGGGGAGGGGGGGAGAGACGGGGGGGGAGAGAGAGAGACGGGAGGGGGAGAGAGACGGGGAGAGAGAGAGGGGGAGAGAGAGGGGGGAGAGAGAGAGGGGGAGAGAGACGGGGAGGGGAGAGAGAGACGGGGAAGGGGAGAGACGGGGAGGGGAGAGAGAGACGGGGAGGGGGAGAGAGAGAGATGGGGAGGGGGGAGAGAGAGAGACGGGGAGGGGGAGAGAGAGAGGGAGGGAGAGAGGGAGGGAGGGGGAGAGAGAGACGGAGGGAGAGAGATATGGGGAGGGGGAGAGAGAGACGGGGGAGAGACGAGGGGGGAGGGGGAGAGAGAGACGGGGGAAGGGTGAGACGGGGAGAGAGATGGAGGGAGAGACGGGGAGAGAGATGGAGGGAGAGACGGGGGAGAGATTGATGGAGGGACGGGGGAGCGAGGGAGACCGGGGAGCGAGGGAGACCGGGGAGCGAGGGAGACCGGGAGACGGACGGAGAGAGGGAGACGGACGGAGAGAGGGAGACGGACGGAGAGAGGGAGACGGACGGAGAGAGGGAGACGGACGGAGAGAGGGAGACGGACGGAGAGAGGG
>BLKR01009354.1:113091-126662 GCA_011170035.1 Teleogryllus occipitalis
AAGACCCACAAGAAATTGCTGACATATTCAATGAACATTTTTCACAAATTGGTAAAAAGTTAATATCTCAACATTCTCTAAACAATAAAACACACCAGACAAACACTAATGTTTCACAAATTGCAAATTCCATATATTTATATGAAACCACCCCCTCTGAAATTTTTAAAATCATTGGACAAATGGAGAATAAATTCTCAGCAGGCCTGGACAACATTCCAGATTTTCTTATCAAACACAGTGCTCCATATATAGTGCAACCGCTGTCTCATATTTGCAATTACTCTCTAAAAACAGGCATATTCCCAAATGTATTCAAAATGGCAAAAATTAAACCATTGTTTAAAAAGGGCAATAGTTATGATCCAATGAACTACAGACCTATCTCCCTGCTATCAGGATTTTCAAAAATTCTGGAAAAGCTTTTCAATGATAGACTCAAACACTTTCTCAATGCAAATAATATCCTTACAAATGCACAACATGGTTTCAGGTGTAATAGATCAATAGACACAGCTATTTTCTCCTTTTTAAATGACATACTTATTGCACTAAATCAGAAGGAAATTCCCATTGGCCTTTTCTTAGATTTGTCAAAAGCCTTTGACATTATTGATCATAACATACTTTTAACAAAACTAGAAATGCTAGGGATCCGAGGCATTGCAGGCCAGTGGATTAAATCATATTTATCAAACCGTAACCATGTAGTTACCCTCCAGCACACTAAAGATAACAAAATCTCCTCGTACTACTCCAACCCTCAGATGATAAATTGTGGAGTCCTGCAAGGATCCATCCTAGGGCCAATATTATTCCTTATATACATAAATGACATGCCTTTGGCTTTAAAAAATAACAAAACAATTTTGTTTGCAGATGACACAAACATAATCATAAAAGCAAAAACGCAACAATCATTAGAAAAAGAAACTCAAGAAACGTTGCATGCATGATGAAGACGGAGGGAGGAAGAGGAGGAGAAGAAGAAAGAAGAAAAAGAGAAGAGGAAGAAGAGAAAGAAGAAGAAGAAGAAGGAGGGAGGAGGGAGGGGAGGAGGAGGGAGGAGGAGGAGGAGGAGGAGGAGGAGGAGGAGGAGGAGGAGGAGAAGAAGGAGGAGGAGGAGAAGAAGGAGGAGGAGAAATAGGAGAAGTAGGAGGAGAAGATGGAGGAGGAGGAGGAGAAGAAGAAGAAGAAGATGAGAAGACAGAAAAGAAGATGAAGGAGATGAAGACGAGAACACACAGGAAGAGAAGGAGAAGAAGAAGATGAAGAAAAAAGACAAGAATATGGTGGAGGAGGAGGAGGAGGAGGAGAAAAAGAAGAAAAGATTACCAAAAAGACAAAGAATAAAAAGAGAAAAAAAGAAGTAAGCAAGCAAGCTTTTAATATTTCTCTAAAACAAAAACAGAAGTTTTTGTCACATCATTATGTCCCACTTTATTTTACTTTTTGTTAAAGAATGGCCAAAAATGAGGATTTTTAAATAAAATTGGAAATTTTATTCCACATTTTGAAAATATCTGACATTATAATCAATTTGCAAATTCAATTCAGTACATACGCTAAATAAAATTAGGCTTAATGTTAGGTCTATTCAATCTAGTTCCGCAAAATCAGGTAGGTAAATATATTGTTCAAGTTATTTATGAATAAACGGTGACAGGGTAAAATCTCTCCACGACTGATATTTTCAGTACCTCAAAATTTGTTCAATTTGTAAAAAACTGACTTCAGAAGCAAATGCTTTCTCTGCATCATAAGAACATGATTTCACAAATAATTGATCTAATAGTAATTATAAATCAAATATATAAAGCTTCTACTCTGTATAAAGATTATTGTAAAAAGTATGGAACTGAAAATAAAAATACTTAAAATAACAAATAATGAAAAACTTCAAAATTTACTTTTATCTTAAAACCGATCTTTTATATAGAAACAAACTATATATTAACCCATTATGTACCAGAGTTTTAAAACGAAGAAAAAATTTTTCACTGCAAAGTTTTATGGTCTATAAATACATTTTGAACATTATTTTTAAAAAGCAACAAAAACACTATTTTCTACAGTGAAAATAATTTTGATCCCCAATTGGGGATCATGGTACTAGGTGTGTCAAATGATATTCTGTAATTCATGTGAAACTTATGATTTAATTTTTAATAAATTTTAATTACATGTCATGTCACTTCTTAAAACAATCAATGTGCAATCTGATATTATATTTCTCACATTCTTTTCTTACATTTCTCTTACATGCTGCACACTCTGTTTCCTCTCAACAGTCCATGGTATGGCATATTTCCATTTTTCCTCACTGCTGCTGGCACACGTTTTGAGGAAAGTTTAGTAAGTGAAGGTCTTCCTGGTTTCTTGGGATCAGACAATGAATTTACTTTTAGGTAAGTAATGGCTATGAGCATTAGCAATGGCTACATCGATCAGATTTGTGAAAAGGGGGAAATACCATTTTTGCCCCTGATTCTGATTCTGTGTTTTTGCACCTTCCAATGCAATTTATCTACTCCCAAAATCCTTTTGTATTGGGCAATAAGATGTGACTGAGGTATTGATTTTTGATCTCTCTCTTCTTTTGACTATCTACATGTCTGCCCTAATGGAGTGACACACATGTCATTTGACAATAGATTGACACAATTGTTGCCATTCCAAATTACACCTATTACTTTATTTGAAGCATCAAATTTGAAATCAAATGAACCTAAAGTGTTTGACCTCATTTCCTTTTCACTTGTTACTGAACATTTGTTCATGCAACCACAGCTACAAGTACCTGTTGCACTGACGGCTCTTTTCCCCACATTGTTTGTCAGCTCACAACTAGTAAAGAAGTTATCAAAATAAAATGCATATTCTTGGAGTTCGTCAATTACAGTTATAAGCCACATAAGTATCTCACCTCCAAGTCCATAAGTTACCTGTGGATCATTATTAATTATTTTCCCTTCGTAAATTTCAGCATGGTAACAATAACTGGTTTCGGAGCAACACATTATCCATTGCCTGAAACCAAAATATATTGGTTTCCCTTTCAAAAATTGTTTGAGATAATGATGCCCGAAATACCATACCATCTGCTCATTAATACAAATAGTTTTGGAGAAAATGCCAAATTTTAAAACGTTTCGGTTAAACTTGTCAAACAAGGGGCAGATTTTAAATAATTTATCTCTTTGTTCTAGAATCTGTTTTTCCAGCAGAGAGTTGTCATTGAAATGGAGATATTTCTTAATTTTAATATAGTGAGTTTTTGTCATAGCTTTTCATTGCAATTGAAACATTGAAATCTTCATCTTCCAACCAATAGAGTTTTTCTTGATGCAAAATATGATAGCCAGATAACATGAAAATTCCCAAAACTTTTTTTAAACATTTAACAGAAAGCACACAATTGTGTTTGTTTTTCAGAGCTGTATATAAAACCCTGTTTTTTTACTATATGATTCATCATATCTTCATCAAAAAACATTTCAAATATTATGGAAGGTGATTTGTTTTTCGAAGACTTCCTGACTTCCTCTTTTCTTTCATTCCAGTCAACTTCAGTACTTTCAACGTCAAATATAAAATTTGAATTAACCCCGGCAGATACTGATTTTTGTATTTCTTGGATTTTTGCAACTTTTACTTGCCTCTTCAGATGGCACAGAATGATGAATTTCTACCATACCTGGAACATCAGAAGGTTGAGTGTCCTCCAAAACATCTTCATCAGTAATAGGATCAACTCTTTCTGGAGGAAGTTTGACAATATCAATTGGAGAATCATCACATTCATTATTTTCCTCATTCAAGAAAGATGGGTCGTTTACAATATCTTCTACCTTACTCAATGATAGAATGTTATTGAAAAACATTTTGTGTCTGAGAAATACTATCTGGAATAAATATATTCTATAAATTTCATATCCAAAAATATGCCTAAACATTACATTTTCAATATAAATTGCCAGAGACAAAAGACAAAAGATAGCAAGCTTCTGCAACAGAACTGTACAGTGCAGGATGTGGATTCATAAAACAAGCCCAGAACCATGATCCCCAAATGGGGATCGGAAATAAATGTCACTATAAAAACACTAGTGTACCAATGCCTTAATACATAATAACAATGCAACAAGTAGGCTCCTAAGCAACTGCTATTTGTTCCACAAAAGCCAAATCCAAAAGAAATCGTATTTAGCACTTAACAAATATGTGTCTCAGTCGTGCCGCCACAAACTACTGCCAGCTGCTTCTTTCACAACATTTATCTTCCCTTGTTGATGTTCCAGGAAAAACATACTGTCAACACCAGACTCTCGGAGGTTCAGAGACAAGAATATCATAACGGAGACAAAAAATTAGTAACAATAGCAAAGTAGTAACAACAAATGTGCATGATCATTTGGGGATCATGGTACTTAATGGGTTAATAGGAAGAACAATTTTTCTGTACATTTCACAGAACAATCGGCTGAACAGAGTGACCAAGAAATGTTCTTAAATTGAAGTTCGTGGTCCACAAGCATGCAGAACAACTTCAATCACAAATATTTGAGTTCTAAATAGTAATAATTTATTCTGAAAACAACACAGTTTTGAAATGGCTGCAAGTGCCTGGCTCATTCTGTGCTGTGCTCTCTGACAAAAAAGCTTCCCTTCTACCCTAGGCAGTTGAGTGTCAGATGCTAACAGGGCAGGTCCTTTGCACCTGTGGTGCGAGGGGTGCGGGGTAGGGTCTTTGGAGGTTGGGGTGGGGTGCCAGTCTGAAATGGGCTTGTGGGTCGGCCACTGAGCTGACAGGACAGGTAGCCACAGTGGCAGAACCAGAAAATAATTTACAGGGGGAGCAATTTCAGTTTGGATATTCCATTAACATCCCTGAAATATTTTTTTTAATTAGTTTGAAATTAAAAAAGTAGACATAAACTAATAATAAGAATACTGTTTTTATGTGATAATATCTGTACACAGTAATTATTTTTAATAAATTTAGTAAATTAACAGAGGATTTCTGGCTTGGAGAGTACGTCCCCCCTTGGCCCCTTATATCCCCCACAAGGTAGTTACATGACTTCTTCGCATAAGAGGAGATTCGCACCATCTAGGCTCCCGGGTATGGCCATGATCGTCTTTCAAGTAGGTTTTAAAGCTGTAAAAACTGTAAGTGAACATCAGTAGTGTCTAAACCGTACAGAGGTTTTTCAGGAAAATGAAAATTATCCAATTGATTTAGGTGGTGTTGCAGCTCCTTGAATTTGACTAAGGATCTTTTCATTTTGGGTGGTACTTTACCTGAAGCCCTTATAAAATATACTAATTTTTTTCAGGAGTCAGTTTTTTAGGATTTTCAAAAAATAAAGACAAGTATTTTTTCAGAGATACATTTGGACATAAACTATTGAACTACCTGGCGGCTAAATGTTTGGCAAGCTGACCACAAAAATCTACTTTCTCAATTTAATAAGCAAACTTAGGCAAATACTTTACGAGATGGGACAATGCACTAAATCATTTGTGGGTCAATCAATTAAGTGAAGTAATGTGTTGGTGGTTGTGAAAACATGTAAAAGAGTTCGAGAGTGTGAAATTTTCTCATGGGTTAAACTAATGTCATAATAAACCTTATATTCAGTAAAACAGAAAAAATTTCTATTTGCAAATTTCTACTGAAGGGCATCCTATTTAGATACTCAATTCAGCAAATCTCAGCCCATTGTAATGTACGTCTAAAACTGTATACATCACAATTTTCCGAAATCTGTTACATGAACAATGTACAATCAAGACTCAATACAGAAGTTTATGAATTTACCTGGAAGGAAAAAGTCAACAAAAAGGAAGGTCAGGTTGCGAGTTTGAATTGTTCATTGAATTCTGTCAATTTCGTCAAGTTACTCTTACAAAAAACAGCAACACATTTTGAAGTGTAGTAATGGAATTTTCTACAAAGCTCAAGTCATATTTTATTGCTTAAATCACAATAAAATAAAAATAAAATACACTGTAATCAGAATATGGATTATTGAAGTACAAATTGACAGAACGAGTAGACAATATACCCAACTTTCAAGGCAGATTGTGGACATAATAATGTTATGGATGATTGTGGACACAATAATACATGAAGGTTATTTCTATACATAATGGCATAGCTGCTATGCAATGAAATATATGTAAATATTAATATATTGAGTTTTTCAATTAATTGATTGATTGATTCTTTCGTGTTTCCGGGCACGTCAACTGCTTTGGTCATTAGTCCCGTTAGTTTAGTGCATGTTTTTTTCTCGGGAGATGGCGGTGATCTTCCCCCGCTGGATAGTGAGATCCGGTGCCGACCTACCGTCGGCTAGTGGGGTTTCCCCCTAACCAGGACTCTCCCAGCAGCGGGGCACTGCCCCAGCCGGGACAAGCTCTAAGCTCCCGACCGGTCTCCCGGAATATGTGGTAGTGTAGTGCATGTTAGTGTAAGTGTGTGTGTAAGGGGAGAGGATAGGACAAGGAAGAGGTAGGACAGATCGCGTGCGGTCTGTGGCCTGTTTGTTAGAGTACTGCTCCGGCATTCGCCTGGTGTTGATCTGAGAAACCACGGAAAACTACCAATCAGAGTAGCCGGCCGCTAGAATTCTCCTCCAGACAGCGACTGAATTCGACATAGCTGAAAAGCTAGTGTCGAAAATCCCGCTGCTGTCAGGACTCAAAACTAGGACCTCCCGGTCAGAGGTGCTGCAGTGACATCAGTTTATGCACTGAGCTACCACTCCCAGTTTCAATTAATAAGAAACACCGACTGTACCAGCTATACTAGCACATGTATGCACACACCATGATATGCTAGGTCCAAGGCACTTAGTACCCTCAACTGGCTATAAGAGTAGGCAGAAGCAAAAAATAAAGACTCAAAAATCTAAACACTAGAAATTGACTTTCATGGAACTTCGGAATTAACCGTTTACCTACTGATGTTCCCATTTGGGAACAGAATTTAGTGTAAGAACTACTGCACAACCTGTTTTCATCTATGTTTTGAATATTGGGCAGTAATTTCCAACCTTTGTTGTTCATCGACCCCTTTTAAATAAATTGTTGGCTCCATCGACCCCATGTTTTTATCTATATCATACATAATCATAAAACACAGAATTGCACATAAATGTTTAAAAAATAACAATTTCATACACTAATGTTTTGGTAAATATCTGTATTAAAGATGCTTCCACATCTGAGCAGCTGCATCTCTAATTTCTATTATTGTATGATGGTTAGAGAATGTTGAGTGTTTTTGAACTAACATTATATTTCTCCATAGTGTATTGCAGAAAGGATTTTCTTCTGAAATATATCATTGTGAACACAGATATAATTTGTTGAGTTCTCTAATCAACCTAAGCAGTTGCTAGGTTCTCACATGCCCCAGTGCAGAAAATTAAAATAGGGCCCTTATCTGCAACAAACATCAAATTAAAAGTTTTAAATGTAATTGGTTAAAGAAAATGGCTTGGCTAGTGGAATTAAGAATATAAGCATGAAGTGCAATCTGTTTTATTTCTTGCTCATATCTGTTCGCTGGGGTCATTATTTAGGGGCTCTTACTTTGGGGACAGGTGCAGTGCACCAGTTTCACCAAGCTAGCTTTGCCCCTGATCCCGAGTATGATAAGAAAGAAGAGAAGTAAATTTGTAATATTTTTATTTTTAAATATTTTATTAGCTCTCCATCAGAAAATTAATTATCTAGTTCATTTAAAATTTTTTTGTAATCAATGAAGTCTTGATTGTACCTATCAATCACCAGTTCATTATCAGTTACAGACCCTTGATTTATCCCTTCATCATCATTGACCCCCTTCAAAATTTCCTCGACACCCAGGAAGTCGTTGGGAAACCCTTGGTCTAATGTCTGAAAGTGAATTGTCAGTAATGTTCACTGAACCAAAAATGACCTATACACATCAATATAAGGGTGTTCCCAAACGTAAAGAGAGGCCTTCCACTCTCGCTTTACTTCCTGACACTTGCTTGTCTGGTGCTAGGTATTCATAGTTTTATGAACTGCGGTTTGAAAATGACCTCAAAGAAAATTTATTCCATTAGAAACAGAGGCTGAATATTTGGAGTTGGGGCATAGAAATTGATGTTTGCCAGATGTCTTACAACGACAATGCCGAATTGACAGACAAAAAAATGATGTCAATAATGTAGGCAAGGTTACGCCATGAGATATATGACTTGAAAATTGGTTGAAACAATTAACAGAACAACCCGATGTGTCCTAAACCAAGTACCTCCAGAAAAGGTAAGAATCTTTGGAGATAAGTAGTCCTGGAAGAAAACTCATATCTTCAATAATGGTTATCCAGAAAATATTTCAATGCTCCCATTGATTGTAAATATCCAGAATTGTTGAATCTGGACCCTCCAAAATTATTTCAGAAAATATTTTCTGATTGTGTAAAACATTTAGCTTTGACGACGTGTTTTTACCAGCTTTGATGGTGTAGTGGTTATCATGCCAGGCTACAGATCGCAAATTCGCAGGTTAAAACCCGGTCAAAGCCGGAGGATTTTTGAAGGGCCAAAAATTGACGGGATGCGTCCAGACATTTGTGGCCGATTTTGGCAAAACAAATCCTCTAGCAATTTAGCACCAGAGTTTCAATTTGAATTGCTGGATAAGATTGTGGATATTATATCTTGGCCTGCGCTTTCTGGTATTTAATAATCAAACATCAAAATTAGCGCACTTGCACCCCAATGGAAAGCAATGGTAAACTACCCGAGGTACACTTGCCCAAGATAAATCTCACAAGCAAGCGATAGGGACTTCTGGAGGCTAACCTACGCACTAATAAATGTATGGCACTAAAAGAAGAAGATGTGCTTTTCCCATCCTAGAAAGGTGAGAAAATTGATGTTGACAAAAATGATTTCGCTCAAATTAATGATTTGCTTTCATTGAGTGGTTGTTATCATCATCAGCCTACTGAGAACATGAAATGCTGAAGATATTGCAGTAACTACTGCCTCAACTTGTGTCCAAGCAGAGATTTAGGGACATTAAAAGATTCTTTCATGCAATTGGCCACATGAATCTGATGCTGGGAGATAAGCTACGGAAGATTTCTCTCTTATAAGATGAGATAATTAAAAATTTGCAACAGTTTGGTAATTTCCATCTGCAGGTTTAAGATTTAGTAATGTTCCACTTGGAACTAAAGTGGATAACACCATGATGTCATTGGTTCCACTACCTCAGTTGAATCAAAGTTGAAGTGTCCTGAGACAATTCCTTCACATCTTATAATCTTCTCAAGAATTTGAAATGAAAGGGATTCAAGGCCACTGGGACAGTATGTGAAGGGAGGTCATGTGGGTGTCCTTTAGCTTCAGTGAAAGAAATGAAGAAAATTGAAAGAGGACGTTTCGATGGCCAAGTATACTTGTGCTGATGGAAGAACAATGCAGTTGTCACTCTTCCATCAAACCATAATAAGCATCTGCATCTTGGAAATGAAGGAGATATTCTTGTAGACAGAAAAAATAATTATCAGCAAGTTCAGAAATGATATATTGTTGGAATGGGTGGAGTTGATGTTTTTGATCACTTACTAACAAGTTAAAGGCCTAAATTTAGACACAAAAAATGGTGGTTGACAACTCTCAAATGGGATAAACCTAGCTGTTATTCCTGCCTGGCAAATCCTTAGGCAGCTAAATGGCACCATGTCTTATGAACACCTGAAATTCAGGAGTGTAATTGTCTCTTCTGGAAAAATCAACGGATTATTTCTAAGCCAGGACAAAAAAGTCCTCTTCCACCTTCTTTTCTCATAACAGACGGCCACCACATGGAACAAGCACCCCAAGGAAGATATCTTAATTGCAAAATAAATGCTACGCTAAAATGCCATCAATGTAACAAAAATCACTTTCATTGTTTTCCTCATTGTTGTACATTATTCTGTTCACATAATTTTATATTCAGAATAAATTGCTGATTTTCTTGTACTGCTATTTTTTTCAATTTCCTACTTCACAAGAGCCAATGTTTCCAAATGGGAAAATCAAAAATATTCAAATCATATTTTGTTAATTTAAAAATGTACTGTTTTTTATTAGGATATAGTTAATACAGATAACAAAAAAAAAAAAAAAACAAAAAAAAACACTTCAAGCTTTTTGGCAGATAAAAGATTCAGTATGATTTTCATTTCTATTTATATCATTAAAACATTATTGAAATGCAATGAGTATTTAATTCTGAATTACTAAAACACATTAACTTCACCAAATTTAGTCTGAAAAATGAATAAGAGTGTTTAATTAAATCTGCTTAATGAACAATGATGGTGATAATTCACCCTTCTCACATAAATACTTCTGGCAAAACATTCAGTTTGATCAATCAAAAGATCAACAGCATAATGTCTCTTAGCTGCATTTTAAAAATTAAAAACAAGCTATTTACTATTTAAAAATTATTCTTCACTTGCTTACACTAACATAAATATACGAAATTAGTAAATTCATCAAGGCCCTTGTTTACAGTCAACTATCTGCAATTTTTGCCAACAAAAGTGCATTACCAAACAAACAGAACCTATTTCACTGTTTTGGAGAGATAGTAACAGTAACTACTTATATTTTCTTCACATTACTTGATTTGCAAAACTTTCAGTACTAACCTTCCTATAAATGGCCAATATATGAATGCAAATCAAATTATAAAAAGATCTGAAGTTAAAGAGCATATTTGGAAAAAAATCCTTCTCATGATTAATCCTGAAGCACTAGAACAATTATACAAGCTTCAGAAAAGTCAATCCATGGGAAGAACAATTGTGTCAATAAAATTGTTTATCGGCTATTTCATCTTAGATTCAATTAGTGGAAATGTACGTACTTTAGCAATTGTAAGGAAAAAAGATAATTTCTGAAATAACATCTAAAAGTCAACTCAAGACCCACAAGTGAATTCAAGAACTTTCACTTTTAATTTCACATTATCTACGGAAGAAGAAAAAAAATCACCCAGCTACGTAAAATGAGTTGATAAAAATTCACCCTCATTAAAAAAATACATATAAAGCATAGTCAAACAACTTTTTCAACACTCAGAATATTATACGTACTTAAACAAGAAGATCAAGTAATAGTCAGTTCAACAGATAGGCTACTCTCTGGAGAATATTGATATTTCAGACAAACGAAAGGCACGGTTTCCATTGCCCTAATTTTAACAATCTACACCTACTATATAATAATAACACCAGACAACAATCACAAAAAAGGAATTTCTTCTAAAAAATTTTGAAGAATAAGAAACAAAAATTGAGAAGATGCCTCCTGCTACAACTGAAGTACTATTAGCAAAATAAATTGATATCTTACCTATCTTTACTCTTGGACTGGAATAAACTGCGAACAGTGCTCCCAATATTTCGCTTTCTAGTTGGGCTGGAAGTTGTATCATTTGCAGCCTTCTTTTCACTGTTTGCTGAAGGCCGTCCTCTTTTCTGAGTGGCTCCACTACCATCACTTTTATTCAATGATCCTGAACACGATATATTTGTAGCAATATTACTCAAAACAACACTAGATTCCACAGCTTCAGCACTGGCACTAATATTATTATTTCCACTGCGTAACTGAAATACAACAGAAATTTGTTAATACCACCATGATACATTGTTGATGTATATGGTGATTTCTTTTATATTTTAAAAACAATGTAGATGTACAGCTTTAAAATTAGTTGAATAAATAAAAAAATACTTACATGGCTTTTGCTCATGGCACGAGAAGGCAGCTTCAGCAATATTCCAGCAGTAGCCAATCAGACTTACAATGAGCAATTCAAAAGCAAAAAAATATGTTCTGTCGTGATTATATTACTTGTTGGATATCCTGAATAAACTTGCTATCTTGAATAATTTTAAAATAAGGAACAGAACATCAATATATTATTTGCAAACCAATAACACCGAGGACATTATTGTAACAGGAGAAAATGCGATTTCAAAAATTATTACTCACATACAAATATGTTGGCCTAAGAAAATGTACATAACCAAATCACATACAACCTGAGGAAATTATAAGTTGTAAATATGTCTAATAAATGATAGAAAGCTGTGGAGCAGCAATTATGACTAGAGAAGAAATTTGGTGTAAAAATATATTAAACTCTTTGATATGTGTGACCATTTTTAAAAATATGTATAATTCATGGATTTTTTTCAACAGTCTTCAACAAGTTTCATGAACTACTCCACCACACTTTCATATGGTAGCAGAATCTGGAAAAAAGAAAATAATAGCTATGGTAAATGACCAATAATCGGGTGAACTGAGTTCACACTAACAATTCTTTTCAAAAAAAAATAATCAAAATTAACCATGGATTTGTGCAAGTATCACTGAAACTACATTCATTGATTTAATGCTGACACAAGCAATACAATTTTGGTAACAAATAATTTTGCAAAGAACCACCATCTCATTATCACAATATTGTAAATATGGAAATAATGTCACTTTTAATAATTTGAATGAATTTGTAGCAATATGAAATAGATGAAAAAAAATAATTCCCATATAAACGTCTGGATTATTACATAAAAACTTCTAATTAAATTGTTGAAGTCTAGCAGATCAAATAACAAAATCATGCAAATATTTCAAAACTTGGTTAGTATTTGTAGCCTAACACAATTACACATGGTCTTGACATTTATTAGCAACACATTATAAAATTAACCACAGAAGCATATAGAACCACCAGATATATCAATTTGGCAACTTAAAATAAAATAATTTATCAAGGCCGACAAAGCACAATATTCAATACTTATTTTTTCATTTTATTTATTTCTACTTATTTATTACTTGAATAGTATTTAATAAATATATACAGAAATGTCATAAAGGAATCATATTCTTCTGGAAAAAATACCCCCAAAAAATTCCAACATAATATGAAGGTAAGTGTCAATTAATTATCCTTACTCCAATTGCAATATCTTCTTAAAATCTTAACAAACACTTCATATCACATGTAATTTCACCAAGAAAACACCGTAATACTAATTACACAATCGTTCCTAACGTCAAATGTATGGCAATCTGTGACATGATCTTGTAATCTGACAGAAAATGTCTAACGAATTTCTGGTCGATTAATCAAAGTCGCAGAGCAATAGCGATGACACATATCGGCAACGTTCGCACTTCTCAAATGTCTGCACTCAAACAAGGTAACATCAATAACTAAAAGGCACAGTCCGTCCTTTCGTGTCATCAGTTCGTGTATGTGTGTGTGACAAAACGTAAACATTTAATAATGACGTACATGTGGAAACATTTCCCTTGCATAGTCAATTTTATTCTGCAGTTGAATGCATTCATGTCATAACTTTTAAACGTGTGACAGCTAACATTAAATATGTCAGATATGAGAAATTTCGGGATATCTCACCAATGGACAGTTAACCTTGTAGAAATTGTATCTAGCATCTTCTACTCCAATCGATAAAAAATGGATAATAATTAACTTTACAA